>VMDR010031942.1:0-11883 GCA_007922815.1 Macrotus californicus
ATTCAACTACCAACACAACAGAAGGACATTATCGCCAGAAATCTGGGCTCTTTATAGTAACATCTCCTTCTAGACTCTCTAGAGTAATATTTAGAAATTCAAAAAGAGAAAACCCATATGGGAGATTCGACAAAGACTGGGCCTCTTCAAAGGTTCACTTCTTTGTTGGTAAAAATTAAGTGGGTACTCTCTTAGTCTCACCCAAGTCGTCATGTCTACATTGTGTCACAGTGGTGCTTCGCTCTCCTTGAAACGCCTCTTCTTCAGTTTTTACCCTACTACTCATCCCATTTCCTTTCACTCCTTTGCTGCTTCCTTCTCTTCTATGTCCCTTTAGTGTTCAAATTTTCTCATATTGCTACCTATAATCTGCATGGAAAATTACATCCATGTTCATGGTTTTAAATAACATTTATATAGTGATGAATCTCAAAATCCTGTCTATAACTGAGGCTTCTCTGCTAGGCTCCAGACATGTGTATCCAACTTACACAGTCATCTTCATGGGAATGGTCCTCAGGTGGTTCTCTAAGCCTGCCAGCCTGCCTCTCTGTAAATAGACCCCTCATTAAATTTTCTTTGAAATCCTAGCTGACTTTTTGTTTGTGCGAAGACGCTGACGCTGCCTCGGCTAGGGCCTTTACGGTTCCTCACCCAGATTACCAAACACCTCACTGGACTCCTTGCATCTAGCCACGATTCCTCTCAAACCACTTCAGTAAGTAGTTTCACTACAAGTAAGCTTTCTCAAGTATACAGTTGATTGTGACACTCTACCCAAACACATTTGTGATGAAGTTCAAACTACTCAGAATGGCATGCAAGGCCATTCATCATCTACACCATCCCAAGCACTGTATTCTACTTTTACTGAACCTCTGGCAGTTAGTTACCTGAAGGCATCATACTCTGCACCTCTGCTCAAGCCAACCCTTGTTCTTAGCATGCCCTTCCCTGATTTGTTCTCCAGGCTTCTGAGAGGCACAGTTTAAACACAAGGTCCTAGGATTCTTAGCCAAGTTCCTCACCCCAACTTTATTACAGTAATTATTACTGTGCTGTGATTGTTGGTAAGTCTCTGTTACAAGACTGTAACCTCCCTGAAGACAAGAAAAAAAAATTGTAGCTTACAGAACTCAGAACCTAGCACCTGACAGATGATCAATAAATATGCAATGGATAAAGCTTTTAAATATAAAAGTTATTACAATTTACCCTTCAATCAAGGATTTTTTTTTTTGGAGTGAACAATTAATGCCTCATCACTCTACAGAGAATTTCAGCTTCATTTACTTCCAACAGGTTATTTTCCTGCTAAGTCTAATATTCTGTGATCAAATAAAATACTGCTAGAGAGTAAAACAAGAGAAAATCTAATTATGAATCAATCTCACTCTGATGCTTGATTCCCCTTTCAAAACACTTTCCACCAATCCAATGTGGGCTATCTTTCCCACAAAATATTAGTCACAGCGTAATGAGCAGTACAACGAGATATTTGAAAGTAATTCACAGTTTCAGAAGCCTAATAAAAGCTGTAGTTTGGAATGACAGTGATTTTTACAAAGTCTGATTAACCAGTATATTAGCATGAGTTATACTTTTTTTCTTATTTCTGTCCTAATTATTAGATTATTTGCATTCAAAAATAAATTAGGAAATTTTCTGAATTCAAATTCTTCTTTTATAAGTTTAAAATATCATCACACTCTATCATGTTTTTTATTTTTTTTCTAAATGTGATTTATGACATACTTTTTGAAATTCCCCCCAACAATTTTAAGTACCTGAAAAAGAGGACCAATGTCCACATCAAAACCAAGATCAGCAAATCCTGTAGCTATAACTTTTGCTCCTCTGTCATGTCCATCCTGTCCCATTTTTGCCACAAGAAGACGAGGTCTGCGACCTTCACGTTCCATGAATTTATGAACCCTAAGCAACATTTTAAAATACAACAGTTATATATTAATTGTCCAAAGACAGAATATAAAAACTAGAATTTATTCTTTATGCTAATCTTTCAAGCTTATATAAAAACACCTAATCTGTTTACTCCAATTGTGTGAACATCTCCATTTTACATTGCAAACTCCACTAAAGCCTGAATGTCTACCACCGCCCCCCCCTTAGAGGAAAGTTAGAAAGATGGCACAGCCTGTGCACCCACGACACTGAGAGCATCAGTCACAGTGCAAGATGAGAAAATGACTACTTTTCACCTTTTTAAGCCAGTCTCCAAAGTACATGGAGATATTCAAATATAAACTAAAAATGCCTTTCAGAGTTATTTATACCTAGACATGACTCACTAGCGGTTTGAGCTGTCCATATACCTCCCTCCACAAGCATGAACTCCTTCAAGTGGACTGCAATGTGGTGTCTAATAATCACATGTAATCAAAATACTTGCTTACTTAAATCAGTAAATTGACAGTCCACATGAAAAAGCACTACATTTATTTCTGACAAAAGAAAAATACTCCATTTTAATGACTTTCACCTTGGCTGTTTTGGTATTTATCTCATATATAAGTAGTCACATAAAAATCTTAATGGGCGATTATTACAAAGTCTGAGAAAACCGATCATCAGGAAGCTACCTCTTGCACTTGAGACACATGATCAATTTATATTAATGTATTTTTCCAAATCATGTTTGTGTCATTACTGCCAGTTCCATGGAGGCTGGTTTTAATTCATGCATATAGATGGCAACCAAATATTTACTTTCAAATAGGAAAATTATGATTTTATAATTGCTCAAGCAATTAAGACAATATAAATAAAACTTAAGAAAATATGAAAGCAAGAAGAATGAAATTTAAGCACCTGGAGGATATGAAGCAATATCAATGCCAGTTCAACAAACAGCTGTTTGAGATGAGAAACTACTAAAGGGGGCTATGGTGAAAGTTGAAAATATTATTGTGGTAAAACTACAGGCTATCGGGAAAGACAAGTTAAGTATTTTCCAAGGGGTATGTGAAAAGATTAGACCCACAGCAGGTTCCTGGGGACTGTGTTAGCTGAAAAGATAATGTGCTGCTTTAAGAAGTCTCACATAGTACCTCTTGATAGCAAATGATATCTCTTTACTTTCCCCAAATTCCTGGCGATAGGCCCCGCTCACCATACGGTCATTAGCTTTATGTTCACCAAATACTTTCTTCATGGCGTCTGTGATTTCTCCAACTGTACATCTAGAACATCACAGGGAAGTAAAAATATTTAGTTACCTCGATATTCAATGTGATAAGACATGTTTTATTACCTAAGTTAAAAACAGGATGTCAAAAATCTAAAGAATTTTTTTACTGCATCATGAAAGTACCTTTCTTCAGAATACTCATAAAAAATGATTTTGGATGCCTTTACATATAGCAAATTCTTTTCAACATTTGTCAACAAAAAAGAAAAAATGACTGGCCTAAAAACTATAAATAGATAGGCATCTAAAAGTTACTGAGTAATTCACCACAGCAATATAAATGTGTAAAGAGTAAGATTCCCCTTGATGTTTTTTAATAAAAAGTCAATCTTGTAGCATATCCCATCCATTTGCTTATTAATTAATTCTACATGTACTGAGTACCTAATACAGGCCAACCACTGCTAAGTGCTAGAAATAAATTGATATGTAAGACTGAAGAAAATAATCTTCTGAATCTTCTGTTCATACAGAGCTTAACATCTAGTCAGAGGATACAGACAATACACTACGTAAATGAATAATACAATAATTTCATGTGGTAACAAGTACTACAAAAACACCAAAATAGGCAAAATGGAATGGGGTGGCTGGGAAAGCAATTTTAAGGGTACTGAAAATATGAAAATATGATTTTTGAACTAGGCCCTAAATGATAAGAAAGAGAACCTAGGGGAAGAGTATTTGAAAAGGGAAACAGTACATGCAAAGTTTCTGAGAAGCAGAAAAACATGTTTGGTACTCTAAAAATAGAAAGGAGGACAATGTGGACACAGCACAGGGAAGGAAGTAAGATAAGACAAGGTCAGAGAGGCAAGCAAGAGTCACATCCAGAACGACCCTGCAGGCCATGGGAAGATTAGGTTTTAACTTAAAAGTAATGGTAGTCCATTGGAGGGATTTTAAGCAGAGAAATCATCTTCTCTTAAGAAATTAAAACTGAAAAAAACAAAAACCCAACCCACATACTATCTACTCTATCCCTTAAGTACTTAAAACATGTTTTAAAAAAGTTCATTATCTTAAGCAATAAATAACAAAAGCAAGAATAATTTACTCAGTGACATTATCACATATTGGGAGAAGAGCTTCTGTAAGTCACTCGCTTTTCTCCACGTCCTGCGAGGCAAAGCCCTGACTGCCCTTTACTCTGGACCACCTTTTCAAAGGTGTGTCTATAGTGAATAGCCTTGGAAGACAGACATATTTTCCACCTCTGGACCCAGGGCAAGTTCTTATTGTCCAACATATTAATGTCTCCATACACATGAAAGTACATAAACTTCAACTTGCACATCAGTGACATGGATTCATTACAATAGTTGTCAAATGTCCTGAGTCACAGGAAAATACACAAGTATTAATACTCTCCATTCAAAATATATGAATGTTTTAAATGCACAAATGTTTAAGAAAAATAACAGTTAACTTTATTTTGGTTTAGTCTCCAATATTTTCTCCGATATTTTCTTTTCGGCTCACAAGGTTTATGAGATCAACCTTTTGTTTTAGTCTACTCTGAAAAGCTAACTAGTCCACTTTTACTGTTTGGAAATCTCCAAAGTTATCATCACCTTGCACGAGCTGCATCCACTGCAAGAGCCAGGATATTCCCATCTCCACTGGCAGCACATTCAGTCAGTGCAGCAAGACACCGTTCGGCCAAAGCAGGATCCCTGCTACATTTGACCTTATCAAAAAGGTCAAGAAAAGGAAGGATTTAAGTGAACAGATCATAAAATCAGACCCTGATATACATCATACAGAAACTGTTTCATAACCCTAACCTCAAAAACAAAAGAAAAATATAAAGAGAATAATATATATCCTAAGACTGATATTCCTTTAATTTATTCATTTCCTCATTCAACAAACATTTAAGGACTTCCAAAAATAATACTAAATTCTGTATAACTCTGACAAATCAGAAATAAGCAGGGAAATAATAAATACAGTGCTGACCCTTCCAAGCAGTACATGCTACTTAGGCTTTTCTAATTTAGCAAGATGCTGGAAACAAGTGGCTCTTTTATACGAGGAATTTCAAAGGCACTAAAGGTTAATAGCGACAAGGAAGAAAAAACAACAGGTTACAACTTGAAGAACAGTTTAGTTACATTTTGTTTCCCTGAGCTAATTAGCAATACATCCGTAATATTATGTATATATGTTAGGTTTTCCTTTTTTTGCACTTAAAAATAATCCCAGGGAGAAAAAGAGAGACAGAGACCCTGAGAAAGACTGTGATACAGAAGGACAATGAAAAGCATGGTCAAAACTTTGTTCTTCAGGTCCTGCATATGCTGTGCTCTGTCGGCACCTGTCTGATCGAAGCTACCTAAAACCTGACTTTTTACAAGTTTTCATCACCTGTAAGAGTCTAAAACATTATACTACTCAATAGGCCGCTAAAATTACATAGTCTCTATAAGCAAAGGTACTGGAAAATTTATATTAAAGGTAAGGAAAAAACAAACTCCATTACTAAATTTCTCTGTCTTGCCCAAAATACAGTCTATCATTTATCGTAAATCAAACCCCTCAAGCTTGAGGGTATAGGGTAAGAGCCTCAAGTATAAAAGAAGAGAAAAAGGGTTTCCCAAATGTAATAAATATCGAGACTTTTGTGATCACTGGAAATAAAATGCTACATTCTAAAAGGGTCCTTTAAGAATGACAAGATTAAGAGAGGAGTCATTATCTTCTGATGAAGGTGAAAGAGGAAACATCATTAAACATCTACCATTTACTCTTAACAGAAAAAAAAGATGGTAGTTATGCATTCAGTCTAACTGGACAAAGTCTGGTAGATTCTTAAAGAACATGTGAACTGAGAGGTGGAAAAAGTTTTATGTCAAACAATCACAGGGACAGTGAAGAGAAAAAAATCATTATGGAATTTCAAGTTTCCTGCCTCAGAAACAGCAGTAGTTACAACAGCCAGAGATTAAGAGGCCAAGGTGGCTTCACACAATAGAAACATACAGGTTACAACAGTAAAAATTAATGTGTTTTATCTAGTTTTGTATTTCATGTACTTTGGATCATCTCAGTGAGACAGTTAGGAATAAAAGGACAGAAAGTGCTCTAGTTTCAATTAAAATAAATATAGTTCCTCATAAATTGTAGCTTACTAAAAAGCACTACTAAATACATTTTAATTTTTTAAAAAGACAGAGTAAATGATTCAGAATAGTGTCAGGAACCATGGTCTAGTGGAAGTAAGTTACAGTGAAAAGCCCTGGGTGCAAACACTGACTGTGAACTTTATTTTGTTTTGAATTTAGAGCGAGTTACATAATCCTCTGTGCCTTGCTCTAATCTGTAAATGATAGGAGGTATTATTATGGTGTGATTTTTAATATTAACATATAAGTTTCTCAGAGGCAGATATCATGATTTAAAACATGAACTTTTGGTGTCAACAGACTTAGACTTGAATCTTGGCTGTTCAGTTATTTACTCAAGTTTCTCGACCTCCCTTATCTTCAGTTTTCCTTCTCTTTAAAAGGTCGGGAAATAATGCCGACCTCAAGAGGCTGCTGCAAGGTTTAAGGAGGACAATGTAAGGGCTTAGCCAGTGTCCAGAACACTGAAAGCACGCACAACGTGATAGCTATTATTACCTTCTTAAGTTTTTCAATCTGCTTGTTACGCACTGAAGTGTTATCAATTGACAAAACATCCACAGGTTCTTCTCTTTCCAGCTGGTACTTATTTACTCCAACAATTACTTCAGAACCTGTTAATTTCCCAGAGGAAAATAATTTATAGATTCTATTCACAAATATATGCCTAACAGTAATAATCTCATCGTCATGTTTCCTGTATAATATTTTTTAATTTTTTTAAATTGATTTTAGACAGAAAGGAAGAGAGGGAGGGAGAGAGAGAGAGATATTGATTTGTTGTTTCACTTATTTATTCATTCATTGGTTGATTCTTATATTTACCCTGAACAGGGATCAAACCCACAACCTTGGTGTAGGGAGATGATGCTCTAACCAACTTAGCTACCCAGCCAGCGCCCCTTATAAGTTTAATATTTTTAAGTAGTCTTCTTAACTCATAATGAAACTTCAATACAGATCAGCAAATCCCAATGTGGGTGGGATGAGAGTGGGAGGAGAAAGAACAGGTATATATCAGAGACTCTGTAAAGGACAATTTTTATTATTCTCCCAAATGATATGCTTTCCCAAGTTTCTGATAAACCCTCTTCTGGCACTTTTACAAAATCAAAGCAGTGATAGCAGTTACCACCTAAGATTTATAAGGTAGAGAATTAATACCCAATAGGTTTTCTAATATTTTCTTGAATTCTCTTATGGCTAATCGCATTAAAATAAAATATATTTTTAAATCGATATATGATAACCCAGAATTAAGAAGACATTTCTTTAACATGATAAAGAATATATTTTCACCCTGGCTGGTATGGCTCTGTGGACTGAGTGCCACCCTGTGAACCCAAAGGTCACCAGTTCAATTCCCAGGCAGAGCACATGCCTGGGCTGCGGGCCAAGTCCCCACTTGAGGACTTGCAAGAAGCAACCAATTTATGTATTTCTCACACATTGATGTTTCTCTCCCTCTCTTTCTCCCTGCCTTCCCCTTCTCTCTAAAAATAAATATATAAAGTCTTTTAAAAAAAGAATATGTTTGCCTCAAACTACCAGATTATTAGTCTGTCAAAAGATATCCTGCCACCCCTACCCAAGGTTATATCCCTTATTTCCTTCATTGAACTCATCACAATCTATAATTATTTTTTTATTTATCTGTTTACTTGTTAATTTTCTCTCTCTCTTAATAAAATGTAAACTCTGTGGGTGCAGACCATGTCTGTCCTGTTTACAGTTTTATGCCCAGAAATAGCACAGTGTCACAAATACTTATGACTACAAAAGTGCTGGCTGATTGTGAGTGACTGAATGAACGAATGCTCCAATGCACAGCACAATGACCAATAATTATGTCGTCTTCCAAATGCTGAAGGTACCCACCCACACACGTGTACATGCACACAACAGGCACACCTCCAGTCACACTCTATATACTTTGTACATGTGCTTGTCCATGTGTATCCATGCATGCAAAAATACAAACACCGAGACAGACAGATAGATGGATAGATTTAGATGAGAAATATTTTACCCAAGTTTTCATCTTTCCATTACTTCTGTTTTATTAACTATATATGTTATCTTTTAATATTTCTCTTTAAATACTAGATTTCACATACGAACTTACCAGAATCTATTCTAGCTTGTCTTCGGGCAGCACATTCTTCAATTCGAAGTTTAGGTATTCCCTCCGCCACAGCTTTGGCCATTCCACCCATTTCTTCAATTTCATTAATAAGCTAATAAGAAAAACCGATTAATAAAATGAGAAGAAAATATAAAAATATTTTTATGAACTATTTAAATTTATGTTACATAATTACTAATATTAAATTATTTTAGTAAGCCCTGGCTGGTGTGGCTCAGTGGATTGAGTGCCAGCTTGCAAACCAAAAGGTCGCCAGTTCAATTCCCAGTCAGGGCACATACCTGAGCTGCAGGCCAGGCCCCCAGTAGGGGGCACATGAGATGCAACCACACACTGACGTTTCTCTACCTCTCTTTCTCCCTCTCTCTAAAAATAAATAAATAAAATCTCTTTAAAAAATTATTTTAGTGATAAATTTAATGATTCATAAGAAAAGAATTAAGGTAACATCAAGAGCATGAATCAGAAATTCTGCAGAGTTAACAATGCTGTGTATTTATATTTGAAAATTGCTAAGAGAGTAGACCTTAAAAGTTCATACAAAAAAATATGTAACCCTGTGTAGTGATGTACATTAACTAAATTCTTCTGGTAATCACTTCACAATATATACATATATTGAATCATTGTGTTGTACACCTAAAACTAATACAATGTTATATGTCAAATATATCTCAATTAAAAAAAAAAGAAATTCTGTGTTTAAAGTTGCTTAGAAGTCAACAGAAAAACTAACAAGTATATTCTGGAAAAATAAAACCTCTCACTCAGGTCTTGGGAGAACTAAAAACATCAGTTCCTTAATCTTTATTTTTAATTACATAAAGTTCTCATAGTTATTTAAATAAAGATTCTTTAACAATGCAGCTTTACTTTCGGTTTGAGCAGCAGAGTAATGACGTAACTTCATCTTCGCTGACACGAGGAACCATCTACCTTCCATCACAGCCTCACACACAAATGGAGTGACAGAAAATGGGTGGTGGAACAGTCAGCACAGGACTCAGCAGAAAGGAGCAAAGTCAAACATGCTTTCTTCTGAAGAAGTCAAGAAAGGAATTTGTATTGGATTCAACAGAAGCCAGAGGTGAGAACGGAAGCTAAAAAGTGGGGGACTACTGGAGAATCTGCAATTATCCGCTCCACTCTGTCAGGAGAAGCCGCTTACGTCTGCAGAAAGTGAACTAGAGAGGCAATGCACTGTCAAACGTCAAGGACACAGAGGCTAGGGTGAGATGACTTACTGAAATACAAGCCCGCATTCTCAATAAGACTAAAGACAAAAGGCACACAGAGGAAACACAATACAGGACGTCAAAGAAAACCAAAACAAGAGAGTTTCTGCATTAATGAAACAAAACACTATGAGGTACACAAAAAAAATTAGAAAATAAAAGTAAGCTCTTCGAAATCATTTAAGTAGAAAGGTAAAGTTGACAACTCTCCAAGAAAACCAGACAAAAATTCAAAGATGGATTATAGAACAAGTAAGAACACCAGATTATCACCTAAAAGGGTCTTTACCTGATAATTAGGAGTTCTAGAAAGAGAAATTATAGACATACGGCAGGGAGAAAATAATCAAAAAAATAGCACAAGGCAATTTCCCAGAGCTAAAAGAACATGAGAAAGAGGGCAAGATGAAAAAGGCCCACCGAAGGTCTAGTACAATGGAAGAACTACACACACCAAGGTACAATGACACAAACTTTCAGAAAGAAAGATCCTGAATGAGAATGGCATTGGATTTCCAAACGGAAATATTGGAAGCTAGAGTAAAAAACTTAAAAAAAAAATCAATGTTTATAAATTTGCTTACCAGTTCTCAAACGAAAATAATTTGAACATAATCAGAACATGAATCAAGTACGAGAGTAGAATAAATACATTTTCAAACATCCAAACTTTCAAATAATTCATCTCCCATGCACCATTTGTAAGTGATTACTATGAGATGTGATTTAATAACAAGGGACAGATCAACAGAGATGGACACGGGATCCAGCACACAGATTTAACACAGCAGGGATGAAAGCAACGCCCAGGATGATGGCAAAGGCAAGTGAAAGAGCAGCAATGGTCCGGAGAGAAACCAGTCTAAAGCAAACAGAAACATTAGAGGACCTCAGGAAAAACTGATATTGAGACATAACTGAATTGGTGGTGTAGGATGAGGGAAAAAAACGGTATGAGTCAGCTAAAATACTGAAGTACCAGAGTAGCAAAACAATACATAAATGTCTAAAACTGATGGAATTAAACACTATATACATGTACGGCAGACCCATGAATAATGTGGGGATTAGGGACGCCAACCCCATTCGGTTGAAAATCTGCGTATGACTTTTGACTCACCCAAAACTTAACTATAGTCATCCCTTGGTGTCTGCAGGGGGGTAGGGGAGGGTATCATTCCAGGACTCCCCACAGACACCAAAGACCTCAGATATTCAAGACCCTTATATAAGATGGCAGAGAACAATGCATACAGCCAACCCTCTGCATCAGAGTCCCAATCACCAATGCAAAACCAGAAATACGGAGGGCCAACTGCACATTTACTTTTAAAAATCCATGTTTGAATGGACCTGTGCAGTTCAAACCCATGTTGTCCAATATGGAGATAAAAACAAAAACAAAAGATGTAACTAACTTGAGGAAGCAGAAAAAAAAACCAGTGGAAGACAAAAGACAATTGCTTTTTTTGTTAGAAGCCTTTCAAAACTAATTGTCTTTTTAATTCTTTGAATAAAATACTTTAATACAATACACATGTACTTTTAAATTTTAATTCAAATACTAGAAAGTCAAATCTAAAATTCTCTTTCCCATCAAACACTGTATTAATCTTGACATAAATCTATAAGTGATTTGACTTATAAATCAAAACACCTATAAATCTTTACAAACCTGTAAAGCTTAAAAGCAAAGTTTCAAAGAGAAGCAACTGACCTTCAGAGCGGCATCATAAACATCATTTGTAAGAGATTCCATCATATATGAACCTCCCCAAGGATCGGCCACTTTGGGAATCCCAGATTCTTCCTGAACGATGATTTGTGTGTTTCTGGCAATTCGAGCACTTTTCACAGTTGGCAGACCCAAGGCTTCATCAAAAGAATTTGTGTGTAAAGACTGAGTCCCTCCAAAGACTGCTGCCATTGCTTCTATTGTGGTACGAATAATGTTATTGTAAGGGTCCTAAAATGTGTGATTAAAAAAAAACAGTTGAGATATATACATATGGGCTATAAAAGATGATGTGATTAAGCAGTGGCTATTGCCTGCTTTTCTGTCACTGCCTACATTAGGTTTCAGAATATCAAATAAATTTAGACGAGTTAGTAAACAAGCCAGACTTAGAGTCAAAGTGTCTAGTCTGTGCTTAGGCATTAAAT
>VMDR010031943.1:0-11878 GCA_007922815.1 Macrotus californicus
GAACAGAAGGAAATTAAATCTTGCTGGAGCTGGATCTTAGGTGGCTACCTTTCTCAAAAGCACCACAATTTGCCTCACAGTGGGCTGGAGAGTCTAACTTCATGAGATGGGGACCTTGTCTCTTTATTATGAATTCACAGTTTTTCAGAGAAGATACATAGAATTCTGGGTGAGGAGAGTAACAGAGCGATTGGTGACAATATTTTTTAACTCAAAAACATAATCCTTGGTTTCAAGTTAGTAACCTGGCATGTTGAGTTTAATCTGCCTATTTGAAGCTTAAAAAGATGTTGAGAATTTTGTAACTGATTTTAGCAAGGATGGTGAATGTCCAAAAGGTAATTTATGTTAAATGTATGGCTCCATTTGCTATATGAAAGCAAGATATAAGATTATTACAGCTTTGAAAGGGTATATTTTTTGTGAGGGAACAGACAGAGCATGCGTACCTACTGTATCTGCAGAAAGAAACAGACAGTTGCTACAAAAATCTAAGTTATATCACATACTCCTTGTAAAGGTAGATGTGTATTATGTTTCGTCAAGGTAGACACTCCAGCTCTTCTAAAAAGAAAGTAATATTTTGCAGAAAATGAAATTTTAAGTAATTATTTAATGAGTAGGTGTGGAGGAATGTTACAAACAGTGGGGAGATTTCCACTGACCAGAACTAGTACCTTTTAGTTAGCTAGGAACACACTTACGATGATTCTGCATGTTTCTTTCTGGAGGGCACTTCGGACATCCTTTAATCCACATAACTTCTTTGTGAAGGTGAGAAAAGAGGAGCCTGCAGGGGTGTGGCGTATTGTCTGAGTCTCGCACCTGAAACAGGAGCCAGAGCTGGAGCCCAGACCTCTGACAAATGCTCTACACAGTCAAGTTCAGTGCTTCTGTGGCACTCCGATTTCACTGTGGTCTATAGAACCAGAAAACACTCACTGTGTAACTAGCCAACGCACCCACGGCTGTACTTGGTAGGGCATGGAACCTTTTTCCTGCTTGACTGAATCCCCAGAGAAAAATGCCGATGGACTTTCCTAGAATGTGCTTAGGAAAGGGTAGTCACTTTCACTGATTAGATGAAAAGCCCCTGGAGATGCTCTGGCTGGGATCCGTCCTTCACAAACAACATAAATATGGAAAGGCAGGCTTCTATGCCTACTGGTCACTCAGAAAGAATATTCCTAATAGATGAGCACCTGTCTCCATTAGGATAAAGAATTAGCTTCATTCCTCTGCTAGTCTTTCAGCCAAGTTCCAAGATCCAATTGCTGGTTCAATGAAAATGTTAACCTAAAGCATCACATTAGAAATTCATAATGTGACTCTCTAAAAATATCTGTGTGTATGTTTGTTAATGTGTTTTCACGCAGTGTTACATACTCAGAACTTCTAGCTCATTTATAAAATAGTAAATCTTTAAAATAAGAAAGTTCAAGCTAGCAAAGCAAGATGTATTCCTGTGCTGTAAACCCTTTTTGATTATAAATACAGCTCTGCTGAAAAACATTTTCTGGAAGCATGTTTCATTCAGTCTCCGGCTCAATCGGCTTTCATCTACAAGCTCATCTCACATATGTTGTTTCAAGATTTTTTTTCTGCCTTAGCAATGAAACTGCACGTGTGTTTTCTTTTCCACATGAAACTTTATTTATGGTGATGATTCAATAAGCATAAAAAGGGGACTCTAGATAAATCTCACATTATATATTGTTGGGCACTTGCACTCCACTGTCAAGACCTGATGTGACAAGTACACTTTGGAAGAATGACGCTATCAGCAAAATGCCCTAGAGGATAATAAAACTCTGGGAGAGAGGCTGGTGTGTACATGAGATGATGGATCTGTGACCTGCAAAGCAGACTCTATAAATTTGGGCCATCAATACCTCAGGAGGAACGGTTCACCTTCTCTAATGAGCCTGGTGCCCTCTTCTGAAATGGCTGGTCCTGCAGCCCATTAAGGAGCATTGAGGCCCCTGAACATGTAGTTCTCACAATGGAAACAACTCAGGCGTGGGACTGATAGACCTGCTGGAAAATGACAGAAGGGCATATTTGAACTAAAATCTCAAAGGCCCTAAAGAAAGAGAAGGGGTAGCTATGGCGATGTAGCACAGAGGAGAGACTCAGACTCCTTAAGTTAAAGAATTGCTGTGTATTACTTGAAACAAATAATGAACTGAGTTTATATTTGATCATTTTAATAGGAGTGGAGATTCTAACTCTCCAATTAATATACTAGATATATCATTATCTTTCAACCAGCTTTTATTTGATCTTACATAGAATAACCTATAAAACTGTAAATAAATCCAAAAGCATGTTTTTTTAAGATTTTACTTTATTTTTATAGAGGGCAAGGGAGGGAGAAAGAGAGACAGAAACATCAATGTGTGGTTTCCTCTCACACGCCCCCCGCTGGGGACCTGGCCCACAACCCAAGCATGTGCCACAACTGGGAATCGAACCAGTGACCCTTTAATTCACAGGCTGGCACTTAATCCACTGTGCCATGCCAGCCAGGGCCAAAAGAATGCTTTGAAACTAAATTTTAAAGTTCCATTAAAAGGATAAGTGAATCAGAAATCCTTAATTGCCACCTCATATTACCTACATATTTTAAATTATAATATACATACAATGAAAATTTATATATAATTAACAATAAATCCATACCCCCCACCCAATTAATGAAAGTAAACATCACCAAATTGTCCACCCTGTGTTTCTCCCTGATTTTTCCCAATGACTTTATCACCAAATTGTCCACCCTGTGTTTCTCCCTGATTTTTCCCAATGACTTTTGTGTTTGTTATTCCCTATTTTAAGAACTATTTTATGTATTCAATATCGTATGTACATTTTATTATATCTTACTCCCTGCATATGTATACGTGTGATATTTTATATATTCCTAAATGATAGATTATTTTTCATTTTTTAAACTTAGATGGAAGGATCTTGTTTAAAACTTTATGACTCAGCATTATGACAGTGAGCTACACACACACTGATATGGGTAGTAGCTCTGCCTTTTCGGTATCCGAACAGGAATTTGCCATAGTGTATTCATCTGTGTACCTGTTTCCCATGGCGAACACCAAGTTTTTCCCCAGTACTTTTGTAGTATGTTTGTGTGTCTATTATAAGTACAATTAGTGTGAAACGTCTTATAGATGTTTCTAGAAATACACGCCAAGACTTTCTAGCATATACACCCAGAGATATCGTGCTGGAATGTAAAATGGGTGTACCCTCAACTTTAGTACATAATGCCGTTTCGCCCCCCAAACATTGGGAAACTTTGCATACCAGCAAGCAATGTATAAGAATTTCCATTGTTCTTCATCCTTACCAACGCTTGGTGGTTAACTCTTCTTTTTATTTTTATTTTTTGCCAAATTGATATATATAAATTGCTATCTTATTTTGATTTTGAGTTCATTTTTTTCTAATGCCATTGATGTTGAACAACTATTTGTATATTTAATCATTCGTTACTTTGTCAAATTTCTATTCATGTATGTAGTGGACTGATTTTTTTGCTTCAGTTTTTCATTTCCCCATAATAGTCTTATATGTTTACATCCTTATAGCCTCATGGTAGAAGGGCTGTGTTTTGCTGCTTCTTGACTGTAAGCTTGGTCATTTGGTTTTGGTCACTGTGACATAAATTACAGTAATGGGATAATAATGACTTGCAATGCACTTAACGTGTGTTGGCTGGTGCACTTCAGTGTTCAACCATGACAGGAGTGAAAACTACAGGTGGCCATTGTTTACCCCTTCCCAGCCTGGGCTCTAGAAAGAAACACATGGTACGGCATCGCCCCAGCTGGCCCATGGACACACAAGTGAGAAATAAATATTTATTCTAATAAGTCATCGAGATTTTAAAGTGATTTGTTATGTAGCACTCATGAGACAATGACTGATAGATACTTGCCATTTTTTCTATTGGATTGGATATCCTTTTTAGTAGATTTTATTGGGGCATCAAGTGATGTTTCTGATTGTTTTGACTTGCATTTTATGGAAATTAGAATATAAAAGCACAGAAAATGTTTTTGATAGCGAAGTCAAAGTAGTTGGCTCCTATTATCATTGTAAAAGTTCTTTTTGCTTCAGATAATTATGAATGGACCCTTCCAGATAAAGGATTTATCATAGCAGCTTCAGAGCTCTGTCAAAAGCTGTAGTTGAGGGAGCAGTTCCATTATACGTCCCTCGTTATTGGGGTATGCATTTGTCCTTCTTCTTTCTTAATTTTTTAGTTGAATCTGAAACATCATATTTTGTTTTATTTTAAATCTGGAGCTAAAAGTTGCCCATTCTCCTTTCAAGTGCTCCCAAGGAAGAGCAGTGGAAAGCATAGGTTAAGTTCCCGTGATTCACTATCGTCAAAGGCTATCTCCTAGAGCACAGAGATGCTAACCTTTACATCGAAAACGAGAATCTATGGCTGCACGGGTTTCTTGGTCCACAGGAAGATTAGTGCTTAATCATTTCTTTTCACTCTGTGTTCTAATAAAAACACGTGCATGTTTGCTTTAAAAACACTACGGGAAATGTCAAAAATCTTCTGTAAAATTAACATTCCGATTATAGGATTCAGTTGTTTTTATTTTTAACAGCTGTGAGGCAGACTAATGTGACACGAGATAATTTGAGGGATAAACACACTTTTAAAGTATTTACTTTAGTGTGTATATTTTCTTTAAAGTTAAATCAGCTTATCAAATCCATACTTTCATAGATATTATTTACAGTGAAGTTTAAACAGTTTAGATTCATTTAAGTGAGCTGGTTTAAAAACATAAATATTAGGCAAATATAGTACATGTCATACCCAGCTATAAGATAGTTTAACAATGACATCATTTTAAGTAACACTGGAATCAGGAAACTGAATGATCACTTTGGTCTATCCTATTATTTTATAATGAGAAGTAGATGCTGCAAGACATGAAATAAATGCTCAAGGTCACAGAGCAAGGAATGGGTTATGGGATGCATGAGCAAGCAGCCAGATTCTCCAAATAAACTAAGAGTCACACTCAGTAAGAGCAAATGAAGACAAAAGAAGACCTTTGCAACTGCCTATTCATTAGAGAACCTATTTGATCTGCTCATCTCCAAAAAGCCTCCTGTACAACAGTTAACCAGCCCTGCCTAATGAAAAGGGGAAGGGAATCCTGTTATTTCACTTGTCCATCTTCTACAATAGGTGCTTATTCAACAACTTCAGTTATAACCATTGGATTTATAGATCTGTTTCCATTAGTTCATATTTTTCCTTTTCTCTTACAGAATATGTCCTTTTGATGATGAATTTGAGCTGCTCACATGTAATCTTAAATAAGGCATGCTTCTGTGAAAGTTAATGTATTTGTGTTTCAGGGATATGCTTTAAATACCTCTTATCAAGGAATGCTGATATTTTCCCCACAGTCTGAACAATGTAAAGGGATCCCTGCTCAAGGCTAGAGAGGGCAGTGGAAGCCTGTTTCTGTTACTGGCTCTGAGTGTGAGCAAGTCTGAAAACTCTTTAATCACACAATAGCACAGCATGTTTTGGGAAGACTTAACTCCCCAGACTCTTGTAAAGTTACAAAGCTAGTCAAGCAAGTTGTTCGAGTCAGTCTCCTGCTCTCCTGCGTGTAGAGAAAATCCCTCTGGAGAAGAAGGTTATTGCTTCTAATTAGACCTTACAAATTGGGAGAGCCAGAAAATCTGGACTAGCAGGCAGGTTTAATCTTGGTGACTGTGGCCTAGTTCTGTGCTGAGCACTAAATGGGAACTTCCAAAATGAGATTTAAAAAAGTATATATCTCACAAATTTAAAGACATTTTAGACTCCTGCCCTGATTGGTCCACACAGGCACAGATCTTTCTGAGCTGCTCCTGACTGTGTGATTGGCAGTCTTCCCCTTTAATACAACCTTTCCTTGTTATAGGTACAAACAAGGAGATTCCCCTCCCCCCTGGCTTTTGTCTATGTAAAGAATTTTTAGGACCTTTAAGGTGATGGCTAAAGGACAGGAGTTTAATCCCAAATTCTTCCCCCACTACAGGAGCCTTTGTTAGCCCCAAGGCCACAAACTTCTATTCAAACAGCCACTTGCTGCTTCTGTAAGTCTGTTTCCTTTTCTGAAAACTACCCCTCTAGCCATCACTGAGGAGGGGAGAGAGGGAGGGTCTTGAAGCAAGGTCCTTCTGGGCTTATGCAGTGCCACAGGAATCTGAGCACACTTCTTGATTTCTGGGCTGTAACACACTGATGAGGTGCACTGGGTCTCTGGATTGATCTCCTGCACAAGGCAGACTGAGACCCAAATGCCTTCTACCAAGAGGAAGGAAAACCATGGTCACAGTCATGGGAGGCTCATTCCTGATGCTAGGTTAAATTTGCAAGGGTTCTTCTACCCCACTTTAGATATCCTGAGCTGTGAAGTTGTCTGAAAACTAGGCTGTAGTGTAACAGGCTGCAGCCAGGGAGTTTCCCCAAAGAGGGATTTGTAATGGGGTCCAGAATTCAGGGTATCCAGGAAATATTAAAAATATAGGATGTCCTCACCCTCACAAGTCTGAATTGGGGGATGGGACACAAGGAGAAGGGCCACTGAGAGTTGTTCTGCAACATTTTTGCAAATAACCTCAGGAACGGTCATTTAACATATCTATAACTTTTAACTGTTTTCATGGATATGTTAAATAGCTGTGGCCCTGCCCTGAACCAGGGAGATGGGAGTGACTTCCACCCAGTACAGAACTGGGAGGCAACGCCCCCTGGGTATAACACCTGCGTAAGAGCTTGGAGATGATTGGGGCCATGCCTGCCTGGACTTACCATGGCAGCCCATAAAAGCTGGAAAAATACAGGAATGCTGGCAGGTGTAGCTGATAGTGGGAGGAGTCGGAAATGGGGCTGCAGAGGAAGATTGGCGCTGGAATTTAAACCCATGCAGCTTTGGCAGGAAGGAGAGAACCACGTGGCTTTGGGGCTTCCTAAGCTGCTGGCAAAAGCAAGATGTAGCAGCCATGCAGAGCTCTCTCTTAACAGTTTGGAGGAACGCAGGGGAGATGCTATGAAAAGGAAAGGGGTGAAAGTATTCTTGCTGGTGGGCCAGGAGAAGGTGCCACATGGATTTGGATTAAGAATTGGAGATCCTGGCAACACAGCTGATGGTGCTGGGAACCTTGGGAGGCCTGCCAGCCGTGCACGGATTACTGGGAAGAACCAGAGGCTACCTGAGCCATGAACTTCTATTTCTTTTCCTGAGATATGGCACCCTGGACTGGGTAAAGGGGAGAAGGAGGACTGTGTATGTTTGTGGGTGTTTTTAGGGACTTTGGAATTTTAATGAAGACATTAAGTCATTACTCTAAGTCTGTATAACTTTTGAATAAATAGTTCCTTTCCTTTCACCAATCCCTAGCATTGAGAACTCTAATTCCCTGGCAGCAGGCAGGGTGAACCTAGCACACAAGGACCCCAGGAGAAGGGGGATCCATTTGGTAATAGTACATTGCGCTCCCCACCCCATCAATGGGTCCATTCAGTAACAGTAGGGTTTCTGGTGGGATCAGCCAAGGCCTTCATTACAACTGTGATGTATAGCTTCCTCCCTTGCTCATCATTGCTTATCTTAGTTTTGCCCCCCACATCCCCAGGTGATGTTGCTGAAAGCACTCTTCAATAAACTGTGACATGCAAATCTCTATCTATCTCAGAGCCTGCTTCCCTGGAAACCTGATCTTTTATCCTATAGCCTTGTTCTTAAGGACCAGTTTTATCCCCATCCTGAGTTAAATGGATGGATGCAGAAATCCAGCTACTTCCCAAAGTTCCCTCACCTATTTAAAACTATACTGCATTGAAGTGGGGTTGTAAAGGAGAAAACTAGAAGGAAAGCCCCATCCCAGGCCTGCCTCAAAAATTGATTTAATCCTAACACAAAATTAGATTCAATGACTACTCTATAAAATACTGCATGAGGCCCTTGTGTTCATACAATGACTTGTTTGTTGTAGGAAAGATGCATAGATAACCCTAATGGAAAACATCACTGATGGGGTGACAGTGGCAGAACAGACTTGACATCTGCAGAAACCTAGACAAGATGACAGTGAACAAGACCTTAAGAGATTTTGGATACAGAGGGGTAAAGCATGACACTTCAGGCAGATATAATTTGAAAACACCTCCAAAAAAAAAAAAACAAAGTTTAAGATTTTCACTGTGCTAGATAGAGAAGTTCATCAAAATGCAAACACTAAGCTGCAGAAGACCTGGTGTAAATAAACCCATGTTGACAAAACTAAGTATTATTCTAAAATGCTCATTTTTTAAACTCAAAATGGATGTGGTCTTCTTGACCAGTCAATCAATAATTGTCCCTTCTAGTGTGGCCTGATTTGGGATGTATGTTAAAAGCTGACTTGTCCTGTCCCATGTAGGTATCGGAGATTGAACAGAGATTAGGAGTGAGCAAAACCACTGCGTGGTCTGAACATCTGCCATTATATGGAAACTCCACAGTACTTTAGTGGGACTCGATCACAGCGTGTCAGAACAGCAAGAAGCCCTAAGATGTCATCTGCTTTTTAACTTTTTACATATGCAGTTATCATAAGATAATTTTGGGGTTCAGATTTCACACATTTCACACTAACTTGGAAAAATTTCATAACCTCTCTAAAACCCAATCTTCTTTTCTATAAATGGACATAATAACATATCAGTAAAAAGCTTAGCAGAGAAGTTGGGGGGGAAATTGCATAAAATAGGCACTTAATTTATAGTAAGCTTGTCCTCCTTCTGTCCATCATTACATTTGTAAAGGAACAAGAGACAAGGCGAACAAGGTGGAACGGATCACACCAGCCAATGAAACTAATCAGTAACGGAAAGAGAATGATTATCAGGTTTTCTAGTCCTGAAACGGCATTCTCTCCTTTCAAACGTGATGATGTCTCTATGGACAAAACTTTGACAAAATTTTCCTTTTTACTGTGACACAGCCCTTACCTCTGACATCTGAGTGAAGGACCAGTTCTTTAGAAGCTTTTTATTATTTCAAATATTCAAAATATATAAAGAGCTTATAAAAATCAACATAAACAGTCTGATCTAAAAATGATTAGAGAATCTGAACAGACATTTCTCTAAAGAAGAGGTACAGATGGTCAAGAGACATATGAAAAGATACTCAGCATCACTAACCATCAGCAAAATGCAAATCAAAACCAAAATGAGATATCACCTCACATCTGTCAGAAAGGCTGTTATCAAGAAGTCAGCAAATAATAAGTGATGGTGAGGATGTGAAGGGAAAGGAACTCGTGTACTGTTGGTGGAATTATAACTTGGTGCAGCCACTGTGGAAGACAGTATGTAGCTTTCTCAAAAAAAAATTTTTTAAAAATAGAACTACCATACAACCCAGCAATTCCATTTCTGGGTTTTTATCTAAAGAAAATGAAAACAATAATTCAAAAAGATATATGCATCCCATATCCATTGCAGCATTATCTACAACAGCTAAAATATGAAAGTAATCTAGGTGTCCATCAACAGAAGGATGCATAAACAGATGTGACACACACACTCATATGTATACACAAGGAAATATCTACCCAAGAATAAAAATGAGTAAAATCTTGCCATTTGCAACAACATGGATGAACCTGTAGGATGTAAAGCTAAGTGCATAAATCAGAGAAAAATGAATACTGTGTGGCTTCTCTTAAATGTGGAATCTAAAACAAAAACCAAAACCTAAAACTAGTGAACAAACAAAAAAATACAAATGGAAACACTCATAGGTACAGAGAACAAACTGATGGCTGCCTGGATTGGGGGGTGGAGGATGGGCAAAAATGGTGAAGTGGAATAAGAAGTCATGGGAATGTAAGGTACAGAATAGGGAGTATAAGCAATAATATCATAATAACTTTGTATGGCAACAGATGGTTACTAGACTTATCATGGTGATCACATCATAAAATATATAAATGCCAAATCATTATCTTGTACACCTGAAACTAATGTAATATTGTATGTCAATTATACTTTAATAAAAATAAATGTAAATTAATAATGAATAAATATAACACCAAGGTGGCCTAATTTTCCTTATCCCACACCTTAAGTTTTCGGATATGCTAAACACATCTGTATATGTGGACCTAGTTTTTTCTGGAACACATACCTTCCCCCTTATTTGCAAATTCTGACCAGCAAAGTACAGTGGATGTCTGACATCTATTTTTTTCACAGATACTGCTTGTAAAGTGCCAAACTCAGGCCCAAAGAAAGGCTACAAAGATCCTCTTGGAACATGGATAACCAGGGTTAACAGAAACTGAGAGCATCAATCACTTTTATTGCCCTCTAGGCAGTGTTTCCATTATTTATGTGGCTGGGTGATCAGCTATATTTATGATACAGCTAGTTGTCACAGCTTTAAAAATATGATGGATTCTTAAATTAATCCCATATTCCTTGTCTTGGGGTTGAAACATGAGCAGTCATGAGGAGTACAGAGGTATCTGCAATCACAAAGTTAAGTGTCCATGGGTCATGATGAAGGACTGACCGTTATGCTCAGAACGAGTCGGTGTCAATAATGAGAAAGCTCCCTACCTATGCTCATTGAGGGAGTGCTGAGATTTATTCCATCTATATTTATCTGCGCACTAGTATTTCTAAGTTCTGTGGGAAGGAAATCATGAATGAGACAGATTTGATTCCCAATGTGTTTTGAGTACCATGTCAATTATTATTTAAACATAGGATCTATGTAAGAAGTAAAAGTAAAGTGCCAGGGATTTTTGTAAAAGCGAGAAGCCACTTACTTGTTGCTGAGCTTAAGGGCGATGATAAAGATGACCATGGAACCTGGAGAGAGATGAAGAAAGAAAAAGAGGTTGACAAGATATAATGGGAAACAATTCCTGTTTAGACAATAGCACATGGAAACTGGAGTGAACAATGTAATAGTGCCCAGGAAACTATTAAGTTGAAGAGTAGAAAGTGATTAAGTTTTGACTTAATTCAAAAAGCAAGAGGTTGTTTTTACAAAGAAAAACTCCCTGTACCTTAGGAAAACAAATTTACCCATAGCTTTAGTATGAATTGGAATGAGCAAGGATATAAATCAGGTAGTTTATTGCAGGTATACAGGTAGTAAGAAAGAACAAAGCAGAAATAGGACTGGAAGATTTTAAATCATGTTAAAAGGAATGATAAAAGGAAGTACAGAGACATTAGAAACTACAGTCGCTGGTGAAATGAGCCTAGAATGACTCAGCTGATTTAAGCCTCCTTTATATTGATAAATCCATGTCTATGACTTTAATTACAACCCGCCCACTCCATGCTAGACACACAGGCTGCCTTGCAGTCCCTCCAATGTGGTAAGCATACAGGATCATCTGGGCTTTGCACTAGAAAGAGGAAGCTCCTCCCCCAAACAGCTGTGTGGCTCCTTCCCTCACCTTCTCTGAGCCTTTGTTCAAATTCCCTTTTTAATGAGCTTACTCTAATAGCTTTGTGTCAAATTGTAACACACCCCACTCCCATTCCATCTCATAACCAGCACTCTCCACCCTCTTACTCTACATACACCTCATCTTCTCACCTACAAATAACAGAATGTACTTATTTACGTGATATAACATATATTGTTTTTCTCAGTTTGTATATGTATATAAACTCCACAAAGCCAAGTCCCTGGAAGTGCAATATCACAGGCAGCTAGTAAATGTTTGCTGAATGAATAAACCATTTAGTTACTTATCCCTGTTGGTTATTCTTGGATACCATGGACCCTTATGTTCTACCCTTCTATGTTTGTATTTCTGCATA
>VMDR010031944.1:0-11877 GCA_007922815.1 Macrotus californicus
ACAGTACACATTGGTCAAAATAACCTAATATATTAGGAATTATAGTTTATAAACCTAAAACAATAAAAGTATAATTATGTTGGGGATTTGTTTTTAATAGGACAAGTAGAGCTTTTTAAAATTAGGTTATGTTTCCACTGATGAATATGAATTAGGGGTAGAATGAGACAAGACTCCAAATTTCTAGTTTTCATTTCTACAAATATAAATGATGAAAAAACTAGTTCACAGATACAAGTGGA
This sequence comes from Macrotus californicus, assembly GCA_007922815.1. Taxonomy (NCBI): domain Eukaryota; kingdom Metazoa; phylum Chordata; class Mammalia; order Chiroptera; family Phyllostomidae; genus Macrotus; species Macrotus californicus. The sequence goes on from VMDR010031944.1 coordinate 243, forward strand.
GAGGAATAGGAAGAGAGCGTTGAATTCCTTCCAAGTTATATGCCCCAAATCCTGTGATCTATCATTAAAACCATTTTAATAATCTACCAGATGATAATTGCTTTTCAATTTCATTAAGAGGAAAGAATGGAAAACCAAATGGCTTATAGGAAAGATTAATTACTCATTCATTAGAGTCACTGACTTTCTCATAGTGGCCAACAACATTTCAGACTTTCACTCACACCTGGTAGTAAAGTAGTACCGTTAAACAAGTAGGAAAATAGTCCCGGAGAGTAAACGATAGTGAGTAGTACTTGGAGTCATAGTAGGATTTGGGATGGGTCGGACATGCTCCTGTCATTGGTGAAATGGGAGGAGAGGCATTCTAAATGGAAAAATGGGAAAGAAGAATTAGTATGAAGCTGCAGGCTACTTCTTGGACAAATCAAATTAAAGATCTGAAAACTGAGCCCCACAAATTTATCCACGTACTTGTCGGTGTATGCATTACTCGATTTAAAAATCTATGGTCTAACCTAACTCATAATATTTGAGTAATTCAAGACTTAGTTCTTGGTCCTCTTTTCTTTTTAGTCTATGTGTTATCAAGGTAATCTTTTAATTTTCTTGGCTTGAATGATTCACAATTATGTCCCTAGCCAGATCTCTCAGAGTTTCAATATGTATGTTCAACTGCCTATTTTATATCTCTACTGGGATTCCTCATAGGCATCTTAAACTGAACATTGTCTGAAGTAAAACTTATATTCCGACTTTGCATCTTCACCAGTCTTTCCCAATTGTTAGGTTCCATAGATCAAAATCATCCTTTGGTAATTCTGCTAGATGGTAAACTCTGTGGAATAAAGGATATAGGATACCCAGTACAAGATATGAGGTCCAGGACAGAGAAGACACTGATGCTTATTTTAAAGAAATACCACTTCCCCTCACATCCTACTCCAATTAATCAATAAGCTTGAATGATCATTAATCGTTAAGTTTTATCAAGTTTACTCCTTAAATATATTTCAAGATCTGTCCACTTCTCTCAGTCTTTTCGTCAGCGTCCAGCCCAAGTCCCCATCACTTCTCACCCATTTACTGTGGTAGCTTCTTACGCTGCACTCCCTGGGTGTGTTCTTGCCAGCCAACTCAGACCCCCACAGCAGTCAGAGCCATCTTTAGAGGCAACAATTTAATTCAGCCATTTTCTTATTGAAACATTTAAAGTTTTGTGTTGCTTTTAGAAGGATAAAGAACAAGTTGCTTACTAGGGCATCCAAGGTACTCTTTGCCTGATTTCTCATGTTCACCTCTCCATCTCAGCTTGTGCCTGTCCACCCCTTCATCAGCTCTAGCCCCAGTGGCCTCTTCCCTATTCCTCCTCAGGCTTTTGGGCACATTGTCTGCCTGAAGACTCCTCCAGCCCTTCTCGTTTGGCTTACATGTGTGTTCAACTTAAATGTCTCCTGTATAAGACTTCCCTGGGACACCCTAGACTACATTAAGTCATGCTATTACAGCTTATATGCTTTCATAGTATTCATTTTGACTCTGAATTTGTTCATTACTCTACCAAACTGGAAGCTTCACAAAGACATAGATGCTGTTTTTCTTCTTTTCCTGCTCTATCCCCAGCTCCAAGTATCTGACACACAGCAGAATATCAGTATTCATCGGACAAATGGGTAAAAAAGTCTGAAAGTAAAATGGAAGGCTCGGTGTCAGTTAATAAATACTTGTTTTACTCCTTATGTTTGTCACTTCACTTAATTTTCCAACTCCAGTGACTTGTCGTGGAAGTAGGTGACAGGAGCATCAGCTCACACAAGATGTCGTATCCCTCTGCGCTGAAAATCCCAAGACCAGCTCCTCTCACTCCTCACACTCATACAGAAGTTGCTCTGCACATTTCCCTTTTTAACTTAAATTTGCGTGCTTGATGGCTTGATCCAATGTCAGAGAAGTGGAAAGGCAGAGGAGATGAATTTACGGCACATAAAGCAGCTCTGGTACTCGCACACCCAGCCCAATGATTAATGGTTAATATGCCTTTGAATAAAGCTCTGAAATATATGATTTTACAATAATACATACCCAGGAAACAAATATTAAAAGAGCTTATTTGTGTTTTAACACATACATGAACAGAGGAAGCAGAAATAATTCATTCTTTGATTGATCTCTGAAAGAAAGCATTGCTTCCCCTCCCCCACAATGTCTGCCTTTTTAAAAAGGTAATTTAGTACTAAATTAGATCGTAATATTTAAAGAAGTTAATGAAGGACAAAAGAAGGGACATTATATTAATGTTTATATTAGTACAGGGTATTGTGAATTATAAGCCGAGGCCCTAACAGCTGTGTTCTAACTACAAGACTGACTTCTGTAACTAAAAATGATTTGGCTGATTTCAGGTAACAGGTAGTTCTTTACAAACCAATTATGGGTCATTGGCCTGAGGTTGACTTGTAAATTGTCTTAATTCAGAGTGTTGTCAGTAACACCAATGCTGAGCGTTAAAACCTCTTCAGAAGCTTGATGTTTTTCCCAGTAAAGATTGTTATTCTTAATTCACTCATCTGTGATGTGTAAGCAAACTTCTGCTCTATAATTTTTTTAAACCAAAAAGTAATAACTAGTACTGGAGCTCATTTTCAAACATTGCAAACCTAGAAATGTGTGAATAGCAGCTTACCTGGGGATAGTTGTCTTCCCCCTGGTAACTGTCAGAGTTTTTAATTCCTTCTACAAAGTTGTTCCTTCTAGTGTAATAAACAAGTAAAATGTTCAAAAATTGGGTAGAAGTTAAGTAATATTACACCTATATGATATGAAACTATGCAGATATTTAAAATAATGTTTGCAAAGTATGTTTTATGTAAGGAAATGGCCATCTTATAATATTAAATGAAAAAAAAAACAAACTAAAAAGTTTATATAAAAATCTGCCCTGAATATGAAGGTATATAATAAATAAATCCTTTTGGCGATAGAGTTACACATGATCCAAATTTACTTTGTAAAATCTATAATTCCCAAATTTCCACAATGAATATGTAAAAATTTCTAATTAATGTACAGAGGTGTGTGGGTGTGTAAGAGAAACATGAATCAGTTGGCTCTCACGCGTCTCTAATCTGGGACCCAACCTGGCTCACAACCCAGGTATGGGAATCGAACCGGCAACATTTTGGTTTGGAGGACAATGCCTAACCCACTGAGCTACACCAGTCAGGGTGGAAGAGAAATCTTGAGAGACCAGGTTGCTGGCTTGGACTGGGCAGGGTGAAAGCTCCCTTGAGAGGAATGCCATATAAGTCTCCATTTTAATGTCACAGCCCCTGCACAGGAGCTGAATGAATATTAAGTATCTCTGACAGCTTTATGATTTTGGCCTCTAACTAAATAAGCCAATTTGCAATGATCTGTTGCTTGCACAAATCTAACCATGTTAGGCCTTTCTAAATAATGATATAATTTATGACTGTTAAAAAAACTCATTCTTGAAAATAATTGGTATTACCACTGAACTAGAAACCAGGATATCATTTGAGCGTCTCCCCCTATCCCCCCAATCCATTTTCCCAAACCATTTTGCTTTGGTCTAGTTTCCAAAGAGCTATTTGCTAAAATCAATATCAAATACAGTTTCAGAAACTTAGAATAACAAATTGACTGCTTAGGAGATTATTAGAAATAAATAATAACAAATGCGTTATCAGCATTTACAATTGTGACCAGCTCCTCACTTTAGAAATAGGAATGTAATGAAGTTTGCATTTTCTCAGAGCTACAGATTTAATCAAAACAAAGGGTTAATTTCCTGACTGTGATAATAGCATTCCTTGAACACTTCAGACTGTTAACAAAAGTCAAGTGATCAGAATTTGATTTTAAAACTAAAAATTTGCAATGGTCCTCTAGCATCCTCATTTTATGGAGAAAGCTGCAAAGCTTAAGAAAGTGGTACAACCATCTCAAGGTCTCAGAGCTAGTTAGTGGCAGACATGCCCAGGTCTCCCTCTCATCTTCACTAGAGCAGTGCATCTTGTTAACTTTCAGTCTGAACTGGGAGTTTGAGTCTAGACCTGCAAATAATGCCAGAAATTGGTCCCTGCACACAAGTAGGAGCTGGGATTAAATCAGAAGATTTATGTACACATGCAATCTTAAGGGATGTGAACCATCGCATCTATGTCCTAACAATCCTATCGCTCCTTTTCCAGGATTCAATCTATTCTTTTCTTCCTTAAGTATACTCAGATAACTGGACTTTATAAAACCCAGCCTGAATTAATCCCCTAAACTTTAATGCACTTCAGTGATTTGTGCTTGGCTTTTGAAAATACAAACTTTACTCAGGATCGCTTGTATCAATTATTGATATTTTAGCAGCTGGGATACAGGTCAAATATCTGCTGGTTTGTCTAGGAAATGGGAGCAGGGTGCAATATTTGCCTACTCTAAAGATTACTTAGACCATGCAGGTATGGTATTCTCTACTTGGCGAACAGATTCAACAGCTCTCCTAAATGATAGACCTTCAAATGAATTATAGCAATAACTTGACAGCAATATGAAGAAGTAATGAGCTTTCTAAAAGTGGAAAAAGATATCCTCAGATTTGTAAATAAGAATACATATTTTATGCCAGAAAAGAATGATGATATTTTTAGATATAACTTACATACTTTAAAATTCACCCTTTTTTAAAGTGTGCAATTCAGTGATTTTTGGCGTATCCTCAGAGTTGTGCAACCGTTAGCACTATTTTATTTTAGGAAATTTTCATCACACCCCAAAGAAATCCCATGCTCATTACCAGGCCCTGGCAAATACTCATCTATTTTCTATTTATATAGATTTCTCTATTCTGGACATTTCATAAAAAGAAAATTGTACAATCTGTGACCTTTTGTATCTAGCTTCACTTACTTAGAATACGATTTTTAAGATTCATCTGTGATGTAGTCTGTACCAGTACTTTATTCATGGAATAATAATATTCTATTATATGCAAGTCATAGTTTATTCATCCATCTGTTGATAGACATTTTGGTTGTTTCTACTTTATGGCTATTATAAACAGTGGTGCTATGGACATTCATGGGTTGCCATATGTTTTCAATTCTTTTTGAATATATACTTAGGAATAGAGTTGTTTATGTGGTAACTTTGAGCAACTGTTTTCCACAGTGGCTATTCCATCTTATCTTCTCACCAACAGTGAGTGGGGGTTGTGATTTCTTCATATGCTGACTAACATTTGTTTTTATCTGTCTTTTTGATTATAGCCACCATTTGGGGTGTGAAGTGATATCTCATTGTCATCTTGGTTTTCAGTTCCCTAAGGAATAATGATGTTGAACATCTTCTTATGTGCTTGTTGGCCATTTGTATGTCATCTTAAAAACATCTATTCAAATCTGTGGTAGGCTGGCTAATGGCTCCCCAAGGGAGTCCAACTCCTAATCTCTGACCTGTGAATGTTACATTACAGATCAAAGAGACTTTACAAAAATATGTGGTGTGGTTAAATTAAGAATCTTGAGATGGAGAGAATATCCTGTTCATTTGGGTGAGTCAAATGTAGTCACAGGAGTTTGTATAAGAAGGAGGCCGCAGAGTTATAGTCAGAGAAAAGACATGAGAACAGAAGAAAAGGTTGGACTGATGATCTTTGGAGAAGAAGAAAGAGTTATGAGTCAAGAAATTGAGGTGCCTTCAAAAGGCTGAGATTTTAAAGGCCAGGAAATTGATTTTGTCATAGGTCCTCTGAAGCCATCCAGCCAAGATCTTGAATTTGTTCCAGTGAGGCTGATTTTAGACTTCTGACCATCAGAAGTCTAAGATAATAAATTTGTGTTATTTTATGTCACTAAGTTTGTAGTAATGTGTTGTGGCAGTGATAGAAAACTAACACAAAGTCCTTTGCAAATTTTTAAATTGAGTGATTTGTCTTTTTATTGTTGAGTTGTAAAAATTCTTTGTATATTCTAGATACAAGTTCCTTATCAGATATATTATTGTAAATATTTTCTCCCATTCCATGGGCTGTTTTTTAACTTTCTTTTTTTAAAGACTTGTTTATTTACTTATTTTTAGATAGAAGGGAAGGGAGGGTGAAACAGAAGGAGAGAAACATCAATGTGAGAGAGAAATTTTGATCAGTTGCCTGTCATAGGTGCCCTGACCAGGGACCGAATCTGCAACCCAAGCATGTGCCCCAACTGGGAATCGAACTGGTGACCTTTTACTTTATGGGATGACATCCAACCAATTAAGCCACACTGGTCAGGACTTTAAAAAAAAAAACTTTCTTGATGGTATATTTTGCAGCACAAAAGTTTTGAATTTTGATGAAATTTGATTTATCGGTTTTTTTCTTTTGTTCTCTTGCTCTTGGTGTCATATCAAGAAACCACTGCCTAATCCAGGGTCCTGAAGATTTACTCTTCTGTTTTCTTCTAAGAGTTTTACAATTTTAGCTCTTACATTTAGGTCTATGATTCACATTGAGTTAATTTTTATATATAATATGAGGTAGAGCCCAACTTAATTCTTTTGCATGTGCATATCCAGAAGCCTTGGAATAATTTGTTTAAAAAAGGCAGAGGGAGCATGTCTTCTATAAAACTATTTCATTGAACCCATAGAGGGATTTCTCTGTTTAGATTACATAATAGCTGACAAAAATAGGAAAACCGTTGGAGATGTCTTTCCAGCTATGACTGTATGTTGGTGCCTGGTGTTCTACCAGATGCATAGCTGAAATTATTCTTTTTGTTTAGTAATTTTCATTTGTGTAGTTCTAAGTTGGGAACTTGTCATTACCAGTCACCATGGAACCACTTGCTTAGTGATTTTTTTTCTGGTCTAAGCAGGGTGTTAACACATTTAGAACTGATATTGATGGAGAAAATTAAAGGACAGAGGGCTGTTCCCTCTCACCCCTTTTCATTCTTGTGGGTATAGATGGAAGGAAATAATCCACCAGAATGAGCCCACTGAGACCCTAACCGTACTTCTTTCTAAGGAGAGAGCTCATGTAGTGGGCGCTGGATAATGAAGTCCCTCTCATGAAGATCTTATTTATGTCAGCAGCTAGGCTTATGTGTTGTGTTAGCCTCAAAACCATGATGGAAAAAAATTCACTTGGCTTTGAAGACAATGAGAGTCTCTCTTTCAATGGAAAATTTGGCATAATCATAGTCATTTGGGGCAATAATCAGTTGGATTACAGTGGAAACTGATAGGTTGGACTTGGAGACTCACAAGGTTTTGTTTTGGAATGGTCTAAACCCATGAAAGTTCAATGTGAAGAGGTACTCCAAGACTTTAGCAATCTCGTGTTGTTTCCCTAACTGAAAATCTTTTATTTCCTTAAACAATTTGAAAGTGGAGCTTGAGCAAAAGTTTTAGACCATGATGCTTGGAAGCTGGTGCTTCTCACTCGCATAGGAAATGTTCAAGTATATGTTTGTCATCTCCATTTTTAAGCTGTATAATGTCTTCAGCTCCTAACAATCACCTACCCTTTTTCTTCTTTTCCTTCTTTTTCCTTTTCTTCTCCTTCCTCTCTCTCTTTCTTCTCATGTTCTTGTTTTAAAATCACTAGTGAGTTATTGAATATAAATTAATAAAAAAGCAAAAGAGCAAACTATGACATGACAGCCGAAAGAACGATGTAGTAGTTTATACACAGGGGTTATGCTCTTGAAACATTGGTGTTTGACCTCTCATCTTTGATCAGTATAGTCAAACCTCATTGTGATAAATATTATTCTTGTTTGAAATCAACATGCCTGTTATCTTGGCTTTTGTAAGGACAGAGACAACCTGACCTGTAAACAGACACCGAAAGAACAAATGAAATAGTGGACTTAGAGAAAACTTGTTTTTTTCATCTTGTCTGGGAGTAGAAATGATTGTGCTGAGGGCTAAGAGATTATTTTGTGTCACTTGTCAAGCACTTGGCAGGCAGCCATCTTTACTGCCTGCCACCGCATGCTGCTTTTGTGCTGTGGATGGGTTTAATAGATGTGCTGCTGTGGAAAATGCCATCACTGCACCACCAAGCAGAGCCCGTCATGTGACAGCTCTTCCGCAGGAAGACAGATCAGCGTCGGTCCTCAGCAACGCAGGGACTTGAAGCCACACAGAGGGCGTTTTTATGGTTCATATTCAAAAGTAGAAATAAAAATCATTCTTTAAAGCATGGAAATATATCTATTTTGCTCCAGAAGAAAACCTAGGACTATTTTCAAAAACGTTCTTACCTTAAAGGTAGGTAATGTACCAAGCTTTAATGACTAGTTCTAAAAGAAAAAAAATACAGATGACCAGTAACATTTTTTCATAGTTCAATTTTACTGTTCATCAAATAAATGTAAAGCAAAGAAATGTATCACTGTCTGCTTGGTAAGCAGCCCCAAATTACATGTGTGCAAGCACAGGCAGTGCTGACAGCGTCGTGAAATGGGCCCTCTCCGGGACTGTTGGTAGCTGCAGAATTTGGTGCAATCTTTCTGAAACAAAATTTATCAATGCATATCAAAATTCTTTAAACGGTTTGCACTTTTTGGTTCAGAAATTCCAGAAATACATTCTAAGAAAATTATGAGAAACAGGGTCAACAGTGTCTTCCAAAAGACTGCCAGTTATTTAAAATGCTAAGAAAATAAAAATAACCTAAACTCCTAACAGTGTGAATAGCAAATGTCTTAAATAGCAATGAAAATATTTGTAAAGGTTTTTTAAAATGATTTAGGGGACGGTTTATAAAATAAGGTTATGTTAATTTAAACAAATGATAGATATTGGAGCATAATCTAAGCTAAATAAAGAACCAAAGAGCAAAACCAAATAGTAGAAATAAATGTATGAAATATGTTAGTAGTTATTGACTGTATTTTGTGTGAAAGTCAATGTGTTCGGTTTCGTATAGTTTGTCTACTCTTCTGCATTTTATACATATCTCAAAAGACCATTTTTATATCCATCAACACACACGCACAAAAAAGCTATATTTAAAAATAGGTTGTCCAGAGAAATTCATCTAAACCACATATGCTCTCTTGTCTGGCCTGTTAGGTCTCATCATCCTTTCTTCTTGAAGCTTCTGGCTCTCTCCCTCACTCTAGCTTAGACTCACATCTCCAGCCATCAGATGTAACAACACATCTCAGCTAGTCCCTGTCTCTGCTGTCCCTTCCCTTGGGGGACTGGTTTCTTCACTATTTCTGACCTTGGTCCTCTCCCTTCTTCTGACTGTTCAATGCCTCTTGCTTCCCGGTGTGCAAAGGGTCTGAGACCAGCCATGAAATCTGTTCAGTGTTTCTGAAGTTTAATGTGTGGTAGTACTGGTAGCAGCCTTGACGGGGAAGCCAGACTGCAGCCTAGCCACAAGTGAATTTCAGGGTCCATAATTCTGTAGTGTCCATATTAGTTTTTAATTGCTATGTGACAAAGAACCACAAGTTTAACAGTTTAAAGCAACACGTATTTAGTATCTCAGTGTTTCAGTAGATCAGGAGTCTGAGGACAGCTTAATAGAATCCTCTACTCTGGGTCCCACATGGTTACAATCAAGGTATCACCTGGACTGTATTTCTTTTGGGAGCTTAGGATCCTCCTCCAAGCTCATGTGGCTATTGAAAGAATTCAGCTGTGTGACTGGTATCTCTGGTCCTGGTAGCTGTGGACTGGGGATTGCCCTCAGCCCCTACAGGCTGCCCTCAGGTACTTGCCATCTGGCTCTCTCCATAGGTCTTCTTACGAATGGAAATTTGCTTCATCCAGGCCAGCAAGACAATTTGTTTTCCTTTAAAGTGCTCACTGGATTAGGCTGGGCCAACAGAGAATAATCTCCCTTTTGACTAACTCAAAGTCAACTGGTTAGAGACCTCAATTATATCTGTGAAGTCTCATTTGCCAAATAAAGCAATATACTGCAGGAGTGATACCCCATCATACACACAGGTCCTGCCACACTCAAGGGGAAGGAATTACACAGTGATGTGGGTCACTGGGGGGTCACCTGACAATTCCGTCTGCTGTAAGTGTTCATTTCCGGCTGTCATAGACTTGAGGCTCAAGTTCAGCATTCTGTTAAAAGGCTGGCTCTGCACACTGAGTTGCGTTGAGCGCGTTTTAATTTTATACAACTCCTTCACACTTACTATTTCATTTAATCCTTACCACAGCTCCCTGAGATATATGCTTCTATCTCCAATTTACCTGTGAGGAAACTGGAGGACAGAGGCCTTAAAAAGAACTCCAAGGTCACATAGCTAGAAAATAGAACTTGAAACCCAGGTCTTCCAACTGTAAATAGTATGCTCTTTCTCCCACATCATTCTTCTGTACAACCATTGAGATCTGAGCTCAGTTTGGAGCTTGACTTAGTTAGGGAGAAAGTTCTCTTTCTCCTCATCTATGTCTGAAATACAACTTAGAACTTAAAACACATAAACGTTAGAGCTAGACATTCTGGGTTCAAATTCTGGCTCCCACATTGACTAGCAGTACAATCCTGTGCAAGTTACTTAATTTTTCAGTTAATGTTCTACTCTAAAAAATGGGATAATAAAAGTATGGGTCTAACCAAATTGTTGTATAGTTTAAATGAGTTAATACCAGAAAAGTACTTGGCACATTGAAGCACTACATTGGTCCTGGATATTATTACATTGACCTGATCATTGTATTTTGACCAATGTAGAGTCCACATTATGACTCCTCTTTGAGGCAACTCATCATCTTACTTTTCAGAGATTTAGATTATCTGAAAATTTTAATATTATTTACTTGTCAAAAATATAATTTAAAATGGAAAAGATACATTTAAAAAATTTTAAGTATCTCTAACCCACAGGCAAGACCAAAGAATTTGTCATTTAAAAGAAATTAAGAACAATCTAACAATGGCCAGAGGGGAAGGGGGGAGGGAACAGTGCGGGGAAGGGTTTCCAGGAAACACTATAAAGGACACATGGACATAACCAAGGGGGACGGTGGGAGCAAGGGAGGGAGGTGGGATTGGCTGGGGTTGGGGGGAGGGGTGGGGGGAAAGTGCAGACAACTGTAAATGAACAACAATAAAGTAATTAAAAAAAAGAAAACAAGCAAACAAAAAAGAAAACTACATTTTACGAAATTTTGTGAATGAGGAAAACATATCAGACTCAGTTGACTACGTAAAGTTGAGAATAGAAACTTTTTTAGTATCATACATATTTTTAAATGGGCTTTATTCCTCCTATATTATGACTGAGAGAAAAAGAGATGTAAAGAAATAGGAATAAGAAGCTTAGGGAAAGACAGAGGAAGAAAGGAGCCTGACATAAAGGTAGAAAGAATGAGAAGAAAGGGAATCAAACATCATAGAGAAAAGGGAAAGAAACAGAGGCAAGAGCAGAGGAAAGATTACTGAGAGGTAGAGAGGGCAGGTAAGAAAAAGGGGGGAACTTTGCTGAAATTTATTGAGCACCTACTATTTGGCTGGCATAACTAGGGACTTACATTATCTCACTGAACCCTCAGAACAACTCAGTGAAGTAGCTATTATTGTCATCATTTTATAGATGAGACACAGTGACTAAAAGAGTTTATCTTTTCCAAGACCAATTATGTTAGGATACAGACA
>VMDR010031945.1:0-11875 GCA_007922815.1 Macrotus californicus
CAGTGAATAGACAAAAAATCAGTCCACGTGAAGCTTAAATTCTAAATCATTGCAATGCTAATTCCTATATTGCATTTTTGTGCATTTTAGGTATTCTGAAATAATTAATAATAATAATAATATTGCAAAGTTAGAATATATAGTGTTGAACTTTTCAGAGTATGTACCAATATATTCTTGGTTAATTTTTACACTTTCTAAGCCTTGAAGTAAGCATGGCAGATGTTACTACCTCAATGTTACAGATGAGAAAACTGTAGGTAATAGATTACCATAACCACTTCCTAGGACAGTCTCAACTCTCTCTAGCCTACACAGTTGTGGGAGCATAAGAATGAGGTACAGTCAGTGTCTGAATAGAGCTAAGGAAGTTTGAAATTGTTGCCATGGAGAAAGAAACATTAAGAATACCAAGTGAATAGGAGAAATATTAAGAATGGCAGGACCAGCTGAGATTGATGACCTGTGGCAGTCACTGGCTGTTCATAATTACTCATATTTGGTTCTTCTTCCTGGCATATGGTAAGTTTGCATTTCTCCAGCCCCGTGAACTCAGGTATGGTTTCCTGAATTCCTTTGGCCGACATAAGATGAACAGAAGCTTTTCAAGCCGATACACTTATCACTATGTCCCCTTTCCCCTCATACAATGACTGCAGAAGCACAAGGTCAGATGGAGCCTCCATCCCCCTGAGTCCCTGAGCTGGTCCTGCAGTTACATAGGAACTGTGTCTAGTTGTCAGGGGCTTCACAGAGACAGGATTTTTCTTTAGGAGAGATTACAGGCAGAAGTAATGGGCTACAGACTCTACTTCCCAGTCATGAGCTACACAGGGCACGGGCGTTATGGGAGAGAAAAAGAAGACTCCACTCAAGAAGGTTATAGGACAAGTGGTTTTAGAGAGTGATGGCCAAATGTGTGGAAAGATTGAGGTAAGGTTTTCTGAAGAAGCTGAGGGTGCAGACTATGATTTGGGGCCATGGAAAGGCGTTATTTGCTTATCTGTATCCTTTATCATATCTTTTATTAAACTGGTAAATGTAAGTTAAGTGTTTCCTTGAGTTCTATGAGCTGCTCTAGCAAATTAATCAAACCTAAGGAGGGGGTGAGGGGACCTCTGATTATAACCAGTCAGTCAAAGGCAACAGTAACCTGAACTTGTAACTGGCACCTGAAGTCCAAGGAGGGGTTTGTGGGAACCTGCACCTGTAGCTAGTCAGTCAGAAACACAGATGACTGAAGTGGGAGTAGTGGTGGAAGTCTTGCAGGACTGAGCCTTTAACCTATGGAATCTGATCCTGTCTGTGGGTCGATAGTGTCGGAATTGACTTGACTCCTCGGACATCTTGCCAGTGACCAAGAATTGCTTGGTGTTTTGTTGGAGTACCCCCCACCCCCACAACACACACACACACACACACTTTGGAGTTGGGTCCAGGAACCCAAAAAAGAGTGGCTGTCAGGGCTATTGGAGGGTTCCAGTTAGGGAGCCAGCTAGGACAGTGGTTCTTACTGTCCTCTGTGCTCATTTGTGGGCTGGCAATGATGACCTGTAGCTATGCTTTGAATATATGCATTCTTTTTTTGTGGGCATAGACCTTATACATGTACTTGTTGAGGGGTGCTCCCAGGAAATTGATCTTTGCTATATCAAATGTCATGGAAAATACTCAGAAAAGTGTTGAAATTGTTTTATACTGGTTGCTAGAAGCCAGAGTTCCCAGAACAGTCAACAGGAGGTGATTCATCCAAACACTTCTCATTCATTAGAAGAGAAAACTGAAGCCCTGAGGACTGCTCAGCATTGTGTCTATAGTTTGCCACAGAGCTGAGACCCTAGCTCAGGTCTCCTGACCATTGCATTCTCTGTACTCTAACTGCCCAGCCTCCTAGAGGAGCAATGACAGGCCATTGCCATAGTAATAGCTAAAGCTTATTCAGAATTCACCAATAGCCAAGCCCTGTACATCACATCTCATTCTCCTAACAACTTCATGTTTTAGGCACTATTCTTTTCAACATTCTGCATAAAAGGAAACCGAGGATTAGAGAAGTTAAGTCACCAAGGTCACATGGCTCTAAAGTGGCTGCTGTCAGATTGGAACTTGGATCCTTACACTCCACAGGCCTAACTCTTAACCAATATAATACACTTTATCACTCACTGTCACATGTGCTGTGGCTTTCCCACCCCCCCTTTTTTCTTTAACAGAATTGAATAAAAAATATACTCTTTTTCTTTTACCCCCTGATAAATACATATTCCCATATGCCAGCACCTGCTGTGCTCAGGCACCTACCTAGTATGGATGTGCCAACCCCTGCCTTGAGACTGGTTATTCTTAATCATTCTTGGCCAATAATTTCTGAAGCTAATCACCTCTTGGGAACAAAGAAAGGAGAAGGATAAAAATCCAAGTGTGAAGTACTGGATTTCTCTATTTTATTTTGATTTCTGAAATTACTAATAGTACCTAAAAATGACATCTGCCTCCTCTTTTACTGCACGAAAGTCGAAGAGCGGCTTCAGAACTGCTTGCATCTGTAGACTTCTCAGGCAGTCACCCCGATTGTCTACAGTTTAGGCAGAGCCTCCCAGAGTCCTCTTGGGGATGATAGAACAGGCAGTCACACATGCAACGTGTCTACTGTTTTCTCAAATCTTTTCAGAGGTAGAGAACCTCTGGCTAGCGGGAGAGAAGGCCTCTTGGTTAACGATTTGGCCTGCTCCTGGACACAGGGTGGCATTTATTCAGCCAACATTTCATGAATTCCTCCTGTGTTCCAGGCGTGCTATGTACCCTTCAGGAAATCACACTCATCTGGGAGACTGAGTGGGTGAATAGAAACTTGCAATACCAAGTGGTAATTTCTACGTGCAATTTATAAATACATGCAAGGTGCTAGTGAAACCCTAAACAGGGGCTTGGACATCCCCAGAAGGCTTCCTCCAAGAGATGTCATGGAACATAATGACTGAAGCAGCCATTTTCTTTCAAAGATACAGAGAAGAAATATCATTGGGGGATTTATTCATTTTTTTTCTTTGAAACAGGCAGGGTCAAATTTTGATTATGAATAGACAGGTACTTACAGAGCACACTAGAAGAAAAGTGGTGAGGCAATGTTCTAAAACTGTTCCCCCAGCCTTGTCACAATTAATAAAGTTTCCTTCTTTTGTTCCCCTGCCACTCTGAGGCAGTGCAGGATTGCCTCTGAATTGTTTTAATGACGAGGTGTTTTGTTCCTGTGAGTACCCCATACTTTAGTTGCCAATTCACCTTTTCCTCCCATAAATAAAAGTCAGTGAAAAGAACAAGAATGGCTGAATAATTGAAAATCCAGCATATTGAAAAGGTCATGGTACCATGGCATACTATTTTAATTTCTAAATGTTTTAGGCATTGTAAGTCCTTTTTGGCACTCCATTCTACTGACAAATACTAAAAAAAAGGAGGGTAGTAAGGGCACAAATTATTTCATCTGCTTGTAAAACATGATAATAAGAGTAAAAAAATTGTACCTAATTAATCCATGCTTTTTGAAGCATTTCATTTGAAGGCCTGTTTTGGACATGTTTTCCTGTGAAAAAGATAATAGTGATGACCAGTTTACCACAACGATACAGCAGAAATTAGGTATCCCTATAAATGAGCTAACATTTTAATTTTCTCTTCTTGTCTGTTTCACTAGTTCCTACCACCATGTATTTTCCAGGAAACCTTCAACAAAAACACTAGTAATTAACACTTACCAAGAGTTATCATTTTACAAAATGCTTGTGGCAGACATTCTTGATTATTTCATCTACCATCCTTTGTTCTCTGGCTCTTTTCCGCTGGAGAAGATGAAAAGCCAAGTACTTGCTTAGCCTCCCTTGTAGACAGACATAGCCATGTCATCCGGTGCTGAGACGGTAAGATATAAGTGAAAGTCTGCTGAAAGAGTTCTGGGAAGAAGGGAACAAAGCTCATGCATACTCCTTCCCACTTTCTGGGATAATATTTAGATCTCCAGCATCCATGTGGTGATGATGAAGCAATTAGCTTACTCACTAGGAAGCTAGAAAGGAAAGGAAAAAGAATCCTGAGACTTTGATGATGTCATGGAGCTGCTACACCTGCTTATCTACCTGTTGATGTCTTATTATGAGGAAAAAATAACTTCTATTTGCTTTAAGCAGCGGTTTTTAACCTTTTTATCTCATGGTGCACATAAACTAATTACATACTAAAATATAGTGGCATATCGAAGAATATATCTTTTGCCAATCTGACAAAAAATAGGTATAATTTTGATTCATTACACTGGATAACTATTGTTATATTGGCTGTTGTCATTTTTTTAATTTGACAATCTCAGGGAAGAGTCAGTGCCTCTGACTAAATAAGTAGTCGGGTATTGCATGTTTTAAAAATTATTGCGGCACACTGGCTGGAAATCACTGATTTAAAGTATTGAAATTTTGGTCTTGGCTGGATTGCTATGTTGGTTAGAGTGCTGTCCCAATACCACCAAGGCTGTGGATTTGATCCCCAGTCAGGGCACACACAAGAATTAACCAATGAATGAAAAAAGAAGTGGAACAACAAACCGATGTTTTTCTATTTCTCTCTCCCTTCCTCTCTCTCTGAAGCCAATTCTAAAAATTTTAAAGTATGGGAATTCTGACTTTTCTGTTACTTGCAGCTGAAAGTATTCCTAACTAATGAAGTACTTCTATAAACAATATCTCATTTGAGCTTCATGACAAACATGTAGTGTATTTCTATTATTCCTATTTTACTGACAGAGAAGAAAATTAATGGTGAGTTAATTAAGAGCATACACCCAGAAAAAGGTGAGCCAAGACTTGAGTCCTGTAAATCCCAAATTCTCTGTGCTTTTTCCATCATTCTCGTGTTTCTATCTTGGATAAGAATTTGAACTTCCATGGGAAGGGAAGACAGTCCATTAAAGAGTTACTGGATCCATCTTTTAAATGATCAGATTTTTCTCTCCCTCCTCAGTTTTTAAAGTATTGGTGCTACTTCCTCTATTTGAGTGTCATATTCACATAATGTTTTTCCTGCAAAGTTAAAGAACTAGGAGTTAAATTAGATCTAGGAATATGAAAAATGCCTCTGAATGTAGAAAATACCAGTGAACCTTTCTCATAACCAGAAAGATGGACAGTATTATAAACATATCTTTTGAAATTGAAGGTAGCCTCTCTCTTTTTTTTAACTTAAAGGCGAACAGTTTCAAAATGAGTAGTTGATTCTTCTGTAGTGCACACTGTTAGTGGCCCATTCACAGCCATTTCCCCTTTTCCTTGCTAGAAGAGCAAGATATTTGGGTGTTAATCCTTCTTCCAAGTGACTAAAAAGAGGGAGACTTTTCTCAGTTATAGGGGTTCTGTCAGTGAGTCACAGCAGCTCAGTTCCCCTTGCCAGTGTTCGCCTAGTAATTAAACATGAGAAAAGCTCTTTTAGAAAAGATGTTTTTTTTCTTCCTCTGGACATTATCAGACTGGTTGTAACTCCTATTTTACAACAAGACAAAGCCAATTCACTATGGATGACAGGAGTGACAAAATGGAAGGAATCTGCATCCTTAATGATAGTGTTGAACCACTAAACTTCTTGTTGTGCCAAAAAATATTTTTTTATTTAAGTAAAATTGAGTCAGTTGAAGGCATAGTAACTGCATAGTTTTGTGATCTCAATGCAAATTTAGCCCAATTTGGAAGCACAGCAGAATAGTCGCCATCTGGGACCACTCAGTCCCAGATAACATGGGGAGACTCCTTCTAGGCAAAGCCTGAAAATTTCCCTACATACTGGTTCTTTCAGGTGGTCTGAACATTTATTACTGTTCCACACAATAGTCATGGCATGACCCCAGGCTGGAGATATTCAGCAAAGACAAATTGAAAAACTAAATCGAATTAATGTGAACTAGGATTTCTTGAAATAGAGTTGTTAATGCTGTTAACTGAATAGAGTATATTATAGAAAATGTTTCTTGTTGTGCACTGATGTCTAAACGTTTATGTTTTTTCAAAATGAACAGTACTTTGGGATTTTGTTCTCTGGAAAACAGCATCCTGAAGAATTTAAGAGTCTAAGTTCTGAGTGCAGGCTGCCTGAACTCAAATCCCTATCTGTCTTTAACTAGATATGTGACATTAAGCAAATTACAGCACTTCTCTTTGCCTCAGTTTTTCTACTTGTAAAACGGGCATGATAACAGCATCTCTTTCCCCGTCCTTTTGGGTGACAAGAACTTCTCTTCCTTATTTGGGGGGTTTCCCATGACCCTATCTGGAAGATTTTCACCATGTTTGCTTTATATTTGTCTACTTCAGGGCAGGAGAGAATAACATCCTGAAAACTAATCACGCTCTGTTCTATGTTTTAATCATCAATATTGTTACTACTACTAGTATTACTATACTGAAAGATGCTTTCAATCATGGAATCCTTACCATTGGTAATCTGGTAAATAGATTATGGATTAGATTAAATTTGAAGGTTGTATTAGTACATTGGTTTCAGCAAATGACTCCAGTAAATTACCTCTCTTTAGCTCATATTTGTCACTGTTTTTATGGTAGCTATCATCCACCTGTAACTGAATGCACATCTGCCTGTGACTTCTGTCTGGCAGTCTGGGCACTCCAGGCCTTACCAGGGTCCATATTGTCCTGGCGGAGTCACCAAAAACTGTAACTGAAGGCAGAGCTGCCTGCCTTCTCCTTTGAAAGCCAGTACCTGAGAGGCAGGTGCTGATGTGAAGGAAAGTGGTTTATTTGCAGATGGCCAGCTTCCCTGAATATGAGGAACTCATGTCTCAAAGCCCATTTCCCTAGGAAGATGGGAGACTCATGTCTAAAAGTCTATATCTACCTCTCAGTGCAGACAGAGGTTTTTATAAGGATGGAGAGGGGGACAGAACAAAGACATCAAGGGAGGAGGTTGAAAAGTTCTCTACGTGCAGATGAGCACAGTCCATTCCGATGAGACAAGTGATGGTCTGGTGTGCGTCATCCTGGTTTAGTCATCCTGGATTCTGGTTATCCTGACTTTACGTCATCCTGGCTCCATGGCTTAAGGTCAGCAAATCTCCCAGAACTGGGATTCCTGAAGGTTGGGATCTGTATCTTTTGAAGTTAGTTCCTAGGATTTTTATACAAGCATGCTGTTTATCTACAAGCTACATATTAATCAGAGTCAGCATTTACAGAAACTATGTTAAAAGAATGACATTGTACACCCATACACCATAAGCTTAAAATTTACTCTCAAAATGAAGTCAATACCTTCTTAAGTGCTTTCTTAATAGGCTGTCTTTCCTCAATAATCTAGCATTTATTCTTCTTTGCATGTAATTTAATTTTACTATTTTCAGAGAATTGTCTCTAAATATCCTATAAGCAAGAGATTTTGAAGGGAAAGTTATGATACCAGAATTTTCTCTTTTAGCATTTGAGTGGCAGAATTCTGCAGCAGAATAAATACTCTTGTTTGTTATAGGCACCTTATCTCGCTTTCAGATAAGGTCACTGGGTGTAATGGTATTTAAATCATACTTATGATACAAAGATTAACCTCAAAATTTTTAGATCTTTTTCTTGATACAGCCTCACTCTATTTTTATAAGTTCTCAACAATAAATAAACATAACTATTGAAATATTTTTCCTTCATAAATATTATATATTCATTCAAAATTTTACTGTTTAATCTAATGGGGACACAAAGATGAGAACATATACCATTTTTATAATTTCTGTAATTAATCAAAATATTAATAGTGGTAGTATTCATGATCACCTCTTAACTGTTAAAGCACAGGAGGATAGCACAGACAAATGCTACTTAAATAAAATGAAAATATTTTATTAAATCACTAGATTTGACAAGAAACATCTTTTTTGAAATATTAAAGAAGAGATCTATGTTATATTGTATTTAATTGTTCCTAAAGAAAAATTGGGGACTGATTTAAGAATGATTCTGAAAGAAATCCAAATGAGGAAAATATACGCAGGGTGCAAAAGGTAGAAATTTTATTCATGATAAAATGGCAAGACTGAGAAGGTAGAATAACATTAAAAATCAGGCAACAGATATATAAGTAGTTTATGACAGGAAAACAGAGTCATGAATATTGCAAATAATTTAGTTTAATTGGAGAGAGAAAAAAATGACCACATCTTTCCCGGTGATAGAGGGTAGAAGGCTTAGAGATCCTGAGAGACTTGGTAGATAATAAATAACATGAGATTCTGTTTGAGAAATTTCAAACATTAATTAAAGTCATCATCTTGGCAACAAGAAAAACTGGCTATTGGCACAGCTTTATTCCCAGAGTCATAGAAGAAAGACAGCCCCAGGGCATCTGATCCTAGAGACTGTTAGAAGATGATGATGACTATGATGAAGCCTAGCTATTTTATAGGGCACCTATTATGTAGCAAGCACTTTGCTCAGTCCTTACCTATCATTTCATTTACTCCTCTGAATGATCTTCAGAGACCATTATTACTAATGTTTTACCATTGAGCAAACTAAGGAGCAGAGAGGTGATGAGATTTGCATAAGGTAACTGTGATAATGTGATTTATGAGAAATATCTGCAGTATATAGCCGTTGTTCATATAACGAGAATAGCTTGTGGGACATCAATGTAACCTGGCAGCCAAGGAGAGTGGACTGGAACACACGTGTGTGAACAATGACAGCTTCACAGTATTAGTCAGTGGGGGCAGTGGATGCCATTGAGTGAGCATGTGTACTGTGTGGCCATTGCATTCAAAATGACTGAACTAGTGGAGCAATGAATCTGCATCAAATTTTGCATTAAGCTTGAACATTCCTCCGCAGAAACTATTTGGATGATTCAGAAGGCCACAGCTATGGGCAATTGGTGACTGGCAGCTTCATCACAACAATGTGCCCATTCATGTGTCACATCTTTTGTAGAGTTTTTTGGCAAAACATCAAATCACTCAGGTGCCTCAGTCCCCCTGCATCCCAGATTTGGTGGCCTGTGACTTCTGGCTTTTCCCAAAACTAAAATCACCTTTGAAAGGGAACAGATTTCAGACCATCAGTGAGATTCAGGAAAATATGACAGGGCAGCAGATGGCAAATGGGAAAACTATGTGAGGTCCCAAGGTGCCTACTTTGAAGGGGACTGAGGTGTCATTGTCCTATGTACAATATATCTTGTATCTTGTATCTTCTTGGATAAATGTATCTATTTTTCATAGTACATGGCTGTATATTTTCTGGGCAGACCTCAAGATTTTATATGTGTATATGTTCATCTAGATGACCAGTATATATTTTGTAGCTGTATTTGGTCTTCATTTACAATTCCTAGCTTGCAGCCCCCAAACCTCTTGTCATTTCCTAAATGATAGAGCAACTGTGGTGTCTCTTGTTATGTTATGTTTATGAGGTGACTTTAGGACCTCACCCAAATGTGGGGGCTGGTTGTCAATAGGAGCCAAGTACGTGGTTAGCGAATTGGAAATTTTAGTTCCACCCCCTGATTTCAGATCTTGAGGTTGAATAAATCTCTAATTGCCCATGACTTATTCAATCATAACTATGTAATGATCCTCCATAAAAACCCAAAAGGACAGTTTGTTGCCATTTTTTGGAGAGCTTCCACTTTAAGGAATCAAAATGCTTTCAAAAGCACTATGTTTGGGCTTGGCCATACGTAGCTCTTCATCTGGCTGTTGACTCATATTATTTAATGTCCTTTACAATAAATTGGTAATCTAATGAGTACAGGGGTTTCTTTGAGCCATTCTAACAAATTATTCAAACTAAGGAGCAGGTTGTGGGGATTTATAGCTAGTTGGTCACAAGCACAGGTGACAGCCTGGCTTGCTGTGGAGGGCAGTCTTGTGGGATTGAGGTCTTTTCCTGTGGGCCCTGATTCTGTCTCCAGGTAGATAGTGCCAGAATTGAGTTGAAACCTTGGACACCCTGCTGACATCAAAGAATCACTTGGTGTGGGGAAGCCTCCACGCATGCATAGGAACTGGGTCCAGGAACACTTTTCAATCACTATTACATTACAACCTGCAATTTGCTAACTCTTCTAACCTCTTTCCTGTGGGATACCCCTTCAGTGTCAGGGTTTCTCCAGCCCTTCTTCCCACCTTGCTTATAAACCCGCATCCTGTGGATAGCCTTCCAGGTCCAGCCAGGGTCAGTAAGGGGACTTTCAGAGCATACAACAGGCCTCCAGATGTAGGAGCTGCCTGTACAATAAACAGATAGGTCCTGACTCCCACTGAAGCATTATTTATGTAAAATCATTGCATTTGCCAAAAAGAACCAATATTATTTAAGGGCTAGTCACCCAGTCTGTGGACTGAAGGTTGATGATAAAACTTCAACAACGATATTACTTTGAATTCACAGAGAACCTTTCATCTGAAAGGGATTTGTAATTAGGAGACGAGTGCCCAGATTTTTAGCAGAGTCTATGCTGGAGTTGAGAAGATAAATTACAGTTATGATTTTTATATCATGTTTTATGTGCAGCATATTTGTAATAATTCCTACTTTTCAGCCTACTTTTTAACTATATGGTAAAGTTGAAAGCACTACAGTCATTGCTTTAGTTGATATTTCGTCAACAGAGTTTTGTATGTGTTAATTTTCTACAAGTTAGTAAAAATAACAACTAATGTTTGTATAGCACTTTCAATTTATAGTTCTTTTTTCCAGACAGATCAGAATATTGTCTCATTTTTCAGATAAGTAAACTAAGGTGGAAGACTTTGGTGATATACCCAGGTTAATCCACTTAAAAAGAGGTAAGCCTGGTGCTTCCAACTGCGCATCATGAGATGTTTTGCCTGCCCCACACACTGCTCTGAGTTCCAAGTGTGTGATATATTCCTTTGATTGTGAGTTAGTTCCTCAAGTCAGTGATGTTTCCTAGAAAAGGATAGGTGTTCAAACCATTTGTTTAATACCTAAGTAAATGAAAGTATTTTTACTTAAATTGTCTCTGTATAGCTCATTTCTAGATTTCATATTAAAAACACCTTGCTGTCATATGTTGAAGCTTACCTGTATAGACAGAAAATGAGATTTAGAGAGGTTAATTAACTGCCTGGAGCCATACAAGTGATTTACTAACAAGAAGAAACACTGAGCCACAGTTTTATCTCATCTGAGCTGATCTTTGCCTTTCTCAGTGTAAAATGTCAGTCTCCTTCCCGCCTGCTCTGTTTTTTCAGTATATGCACTCTCCTGGTCATAAGCGCTTTCTTTCTAGTATGCCTAGCCAAAGCATACTTAATGGAAGTACATGACATGTACTATATAAAAAAGATAGTATTTGTTGTTGAGCGTTTTCCATTTGAATCTTAGCATTTCAGTATCACTGGATATCCTCAATAAGGATTGTTAATGGCCAAGTTTCAGGCAGGTAACTCCATTTTAAATATTGCTCAAGTGAAAAAAATTGATTTAGGAAAAAGAACCAGATATAGATTTTAAAAATAAAGCTAAATAATTTCATGTAATTGCATATAGATAGTGGAAACATACCTTTAAGTGTGAGACATTATTTGGCTTTGTATAAAATATAGGGAAAACAAGGGTAATAGGTATTCCTAGTTTTTTAAAAAATGGTTCTATGAGACATAAAGATTCACCTATTAATAACAATAAGAAAAACACATCTTTTTCATAAGAAGATAATAAAATTTTATCTTAATGGAGTAAGTAGCAATCGATATGATCCAAAATAATTTTCTAAAAGAGAAATTTGTACTAATATTTAAAACAACAATTTACTTAAATAATGATGAAGTACAACTTGTGAGTTAGAATTTACACAAAGCCAAATAATG
>VMDR010031946.1:0-11888 GCA_007922815.1 Macrotus californicus
GAGTCCTCTCACTTTACAAATGGCCAGTCTCTTGAAGTTGAGCTCAAGTGCCTAGCACAAGTTAATAAGATAGAAGTCAAAATCCAAACATTTCCAAACTATGAATTATGATTTTGTTCATAAATTCAATGTGCACAAAGGAGAAACAGGCAGTTTTTGCTTGCTTGTAATGGAGAGTTTGCTACTTACTTGGCACTATGCTGGTCACGGGGTAATGAAAAGTGGTAAGACAAGTGCCTGCTCTATAAGACTATATAGTCTGAGGTAGAAGACATCTACAAAGGGGAGACCCAAAAAAACAAAATTATCCTCTGAAGGGTGGGCTAGTTGTAATACAGGCTTCTCTCACTAGGTAAGTGTTCTAGGAACCCATCTGTATCAGTGTACCAGCTGGTGGTGTTGTGAGAGTTATGTTCGGTTTCAGTGAAATCTTGTTTTTATTAATTTTTTAACAGTTGTCTCCATTTTCCCACTACCATTTTCCTCCACCCACCGACCCCCATCTCTCACCCTCAGTCCTTCCCCTCTTTGGTTTTGTCCAAGGGCTCCTTATACATGTCCTTTGATGACACTTCCCTTTCTTTCACCCTTCAACCCCTTCTCCCTTCCACTCTGGTTACAGTCAGTTTGTTCTTCATTTCAATGTCTCTGGTTATATTTTGCTTGCTTGTTCGTTTTGTTGATGAGGTTCCACTTATAGGTGAGATCATACAGTAATTTCTCTTTCACTGTCTGGCTTATTTCACTTAGCATAATACTCTCCAGTACCATGCATGCTGTCACGAAAAGTAGGAATTCCTTCTCTTTCTGCTGTGTAGAATTCCATTGTGTAAATGTAGCACAATTTTTGATCCACTCATTGACTGATGGGCACTTAGGTTGCTTCCAGCACTTGGCTATTGTAAATTGTGCTGCTATGAACATTGGAGTGCATAGGTTCTTTTGAATCAGTGTTTCGGGATTCTTAGGGTATAATCCCAGCAGTGGAATTGCTGGGTCAAAAGGCAATCCCATTTTTAGTTTTTTGAGGAAATTCCATACTATTTTCCACAGTGGCTGTACCAGTCTGCATTCCCACCAACAGTGCACTAGGGTTCCCTTTTCTCCACAACCTCACCAGTACTTGCTGTTTGTTGAGTTGGTTATGATGGCCATTCTGACCCATGTGAAGTGGCATTTCATTGTGGTTTTAATTTGTATCTCTCTGATGGCTAGTGATGCTGTGCCACAATTTTTTATAAGTAAATTCTAGGGGTCTTTCGGAGTTTTTCCCCCACCTTGTAAATATGAGGAAGTTTTGGAAATATGTGCATAGACTTCTGTGGTGTCCCTTCATCGGCACTTAACTTTGTTTTTATGTTAAGAAAGCACTAATACAATCTTAATCCCAAGTTTAGTAAAACTTTTGTGGATCCTTCCACCCCAACTTTCCTATAAATTCATCCTCTCAAAGGGTGCATCAAATTCCTCTTTCAACATAAGGCAGTGTCCCTGAGAGTATGATGTGCTTGTTTCCAGTTTTGTTTTAAATATATTATTTTAGGTACCAAACATAGGTCCATTTTTTATTTTAGCAGTTATGCATTTATTTGAAATATACTGGTTTTTCTTTTTGACAGCTTCACAAAGTTTTCAAATTATTTTTTAAAGGCAAGGAAAAAAACAACACTAAATAAATAATAATGTAAGATTATTCAGTTATGGCAAAAATTCTGAAAGTTTTCAAGAATGACTGAAGTTTAGAAAACCCTCAAGCTGCCTCCTAAAAAACAAAGTATTTGACAAATTTGTTGGTCACCCCACCCCTACACAAGAAGCTGCGTTAACCGTTTCAGGATCAATCCCATTACAATATATGTGGTGCAAAAACAAACAAAGCATTGTCCATTGTGTCCCTAGAGTTAGATTTAAAAACAAAAATGAAAACAAACAAAAACTAATGATCATTTTCACAGAGCCAGAGCTTCAAAAACTTACTTAGTTCATGAATCTATATGGTTGAAACAAGCATTTCTCTGTCTGTCTCCTTTCACCTGAGTGTTAATTAAACAGTTGAGTTTGATGCCAGTCTAGGCAGCAAGTGTCATCATGGGATGGGGTTGGGAGGGTTGAAAATAGGCTTTTTTCTCTCTCTTTTTTGTGGTGGAAACTCTTAGCACTGAGTTTTAGTATAAACATAACACAGACAGAGAATCTGTTCTTAATAAAGGAAGAAGCACACCAGTTCCTCATGCAACACATTTATAGGGGAAACACACCTACAGTACTATTTCCTCCTACTGCTATTATGGTATCTTCCTTCTTAGAGTGTGCATTGCTTTACTTTAAGTGATAAAAAATGCTAGGGAAAAATTCTGCCCAATATGCTCAGGTTTTTGTGCTAACAACTATTCTTTGGGAAAAATTGAAAAAAAGATCATATTAAGTACTTGTATTTTAAGTACTCCAACATAGAACTTGGCACACTTTCATTGGAGTTTTTTTTCTTTAAACATCTTAAAAATCAAAATCTAAGTCAGCAGTCACTTATTTGAAACCTTGGGGAACAAATATGTTTCAGGATTCAGAACTTCTCAATTTTACAAGGAAAATATTGTTTATGTACCATAGATAATAAAAATGCCCCATGAGATACCAAATGGTACCCTCTAATCAAACATACTAATATTTCTGTTATAAAACATGTGAATGGCAGTATTAGGTAAGGTTTTTTTAAAAGACCAAATAGCCTCATGTTAGTCTAGGTCAGTCTTTGCTTCCAAAAGGGTCAGGATGTTTTGTTTTTGGATCATGGAATTGTATAGACTTGCACTAGGAGAGCTGTAAATCAGAAGATGAACTAGTTTGCAAGAAATCTTTTTAAGACACTATGATAGACACTGCATGAATACACCCTAAAAGTACTGGAAGCCCTAGCCAGAGCTAGGGCAAATACTTTATGTCTCTTATATGTGCAATCTAAGAAACCCAAACTTGTAGAAACAGAGAACACATTGTTGGTTGCCAGAGGCAGGCAGGTGGCGGGCTGGGGGGCGGCGCAACAGATGAAAGTAGTCAAAAGGTATACATTCAGTTATAAGATAAATATTTCTGGGAATATAATTTATAGCATGGTGACTATAGTTAACAATACTGTATTGTATATTTGAAAGTTGCTAAGAGAGTAGATCTTAAAAGTTATCACAAGAAAAAGAAAACTATAACTATGTGAGGTAATGGACGATAACTACATTTTTGTGGTAATTGTTTTACATTATATATATATATATATATATATATATATATATATATATATATATATTGAATCATCATGAAACAGGGAGCTAGAGGTCCCCCCAAATGGAGAAGTCCCCCATTAACCTGGATTGGGGGACAGAGAAGCAGAGGCAGGCCATTGAGAGTTACTTTGCATATCTATGGCAACTTGGCTAGCTTCATAGTTATGCTAAATAGCTGTGCCTGCCACACTCCAGGCCAGGGAGATGGGTATGAATTTAGCCGGGGTCCTGCTGCACTGGTGTGAGACCTTGGAGGTATTTGCTCTGGGTCACAGGGCTATGCCTGTCCCAACTGACAGGGCAGCCGAAGAAAGACAGAAGATATGGGGACTGGCAAAATGTAACCTGTTGTGGGAGGAGTCGGGAATGGGGTTATGAAGGTGGTGAAGGGTGAGGATTTACACTCAAGTGCAGCAGCCGTTCACACTCTTGGCCATGTCGGGAGTGGTCGTGCGGGAGGAGTCATGTCTGCAGTAAGGGATTTTGCCATGCGGATTGAAAGTGAGAAGGGAGAAGCAAAAAACAGCTATGTAGTTCACAGTGAGGAAGGGGGCCATGGGGCCTGGACTAATAAGAAAGGGATGTGGCTGCTGTGATTGTGCCAGCGGCTCTAGCTGACTCTGGAGCTGCAAAGACTTCCTTGCAAGATACTGTTCTGCTGCACCTGGATTTTACCTGGACTTTTGTTTTCACATTTTTACTTGTTGTTCAAGAACAGCTGTCTTCATTGTCCTCCCAGCACTCCCCCTGACTCCAGCCATCCCTACTTCCCACCCTCAATCCTAACCCCCTTCGATGTGCCTTCCCTGACTTTTCACCATGATACAGAGTAACATGGCACATGCTTTTCTGGACTATCACCTGGAGACTGATGACCACATACCCCAGATCCTGAAGGAGAGAGCTGCTATGTGAGGATGAAGACTTTGGTACCTTCCAGAGGGACTGGAGAACTGTTTGTGCAGCCAGATTAAGACCAGATGAGAACATGGGAAACTTCTGGGTATGTTTGTGGCTAGTAACCTGTGAGCATGGGAAGTGCTGGGTCTTGTGGGATAACTGGGCTCAGAGCATGAGTGTTCTTGGCTCCCTTGAGACTGGAATGTTGTAAAAAAAAAAAAGACCTGCTCCTTCTAGCATTAATTATTGTGTCATTCACCGAGGCACCACGTGGATGGGCCCCCGTCTGCTTGGTAACAATTATGTTATGCACCTTAAATTTATACAATGTCGTATGTACTTATATCTAAATAAAACTGGAAAATGATTAAATGGCTGATATTATGTTATATTTTACAATTTAAACAATTAATAATGTAATATATGAATGCCCATTGATTATGCAGTTAAATGAGTGAATTGTATGGTATGTGAATTATATCTCAAGTTGTTAAAAATGACCTCAGTTTAGCAGCACAAATGCCGGCTGATAACACATAAGATGTAAACATTTATAGCATGCTCTACAAGTGAAGACCACAGCTTATGAAGCCAATCTTCCTGGGTTTTAATTGTGGCCCCACTGCTTCTTGGATACATGACCCTGATAAGTTATTTAACCTCTACTTTGGTTTCTACTTTTCTAAACAGTGCCTTCTTCACAAGGTGCTATAAGGAATAAAAGAGCTAATATTTTTAACCTGCTTAAATGAGTGAATGGTGCATATAAAGTCTTAGTGCCCATCATTATTATTAGTAAAAATCCTTGGACAGAGGCACATCTAGGATTTTAGACAGGGTGGATTAGGAGAAAGTCATTCTACTCCTGAAGCACAACAGCCTGTTTTATGAAAGACATGGAATTTCAAGAGCTTCTTGAAAAACATTTATTGTAGATGAAATGGAGCAAATATGGAGCTGAACAATGGCAATCATGAGAAAATCTTTGTAATTAGAATGCAGAAATAAAGACACCAACAAAACTTGCTTAAAAGGAAGAAGAACTGACATGTTGAGGCAAAGCAGATAAAGTAGTTAAGGGAGAATTAATAAAAGCTCTGAATCATAGAATCAGGAGCTTAGTTACTACCCTTTTAGATGATTCTGATGGTGAATTAGATAGCTAGGGCCTCACAAATCACAAAATAAACCACAACAAACCTCTGCCTGCTCCTGCACAAGACTGAGTTGGGATATTTAATTACTGTCAGATATGTGCTCAACAAATACAACATTATTTTATTATTACTGCTACAGGCCAGAACCTCTGGATGCAGACTTTGAGATAAAGGTTAATTAGAGAATGCTCTTGGGAGTAAAGGAAGCAAGATTAGGCAGAGAGAAAAATTGGACTGTACTATAACTGCAGTGAAGGACTCGTCAATCCCACAGGAGCTCTGGAGCTGGACAAACCTTCTGTTACCTGAACGGAGGCAAGAATGCTTTTATAATCCCTGTATTGACCTATATTTTACGCAAGCTGCAAGTACAGCAGGGAGTGCGGCCTTAAATAAGGCAGCTCCCATTAGCTGAGGGCAATTGACAGAGAGGGCCAGTGAGCCATCACAGGTGGTGCTCCTTGCAGGTGGGAATGAGCGCCCTATTTCTGGAGGGGATCTTTGCAGTGCAACTTAGCACTCACCAGGTCAGTGGGTTCCTAAGTTGTAGTTGCCGCAGCAGCAGCAGCAGCAGCAGCAGCAGCAGCAGCAGCAGGGACTAGAACCTTGTTGGAAATGCAAATTTTCAGGCCCCATGGGAGAGCTCAATAGGAAACTCTGGAGGTGGTGCCCCGCAATCTGTGTTTCAACAAACCCTCCACATAATTCTGATGCATGTTAAATTTGAGAACCACTACTGCATACACATGTAACATGAAATGTGCACAAAATCATTTCACTGCATGAACAGCTTTCACACAGCCTGCACTTTGTGAATGCATATTGTGGAGTGATATTCAATACTACAGGAAAATGAGAAAATTCAATCACTTAGAGCTGTGACCTTGGGTCAATCACAGAGCTGTTGGTTCACAGACATGAAGGTAATTACTAAGCTGTACAATATTTGATGTGGCACTTTATATGTGACACAGATCAATGGAAAAGTGAGTTAATAAAACAATAAAGCTATATTCATTGCAAAAAAATCTATAAACATAAAAGAACATGCTAAGGGCAAAAAAAATGTGAACTGAGTAAAGCAAAATGATAAGATGTGGGCAACTCTAGCTAAACGCAGCGTGGTTGGTATTGACTCTCTCCTTGATTGTCTAAGATCCTCAGCTGAAAATGATATGAGGAGCTCAAAAAGGAGGGAAGGAATGGCCTCAAGGCAATTCATCCTTTCTAAAGAAGTGGTCTTCATAGCCAATAGGGATTTACAGAGTTGAAAGAAGCCAAGGAAAACCTCCAAGTCTGCATTAGCTCTATGTGAGCAATAGCAATGAGATAAATTCTAAAGTGACAGGACAAGGTGGTGAAAATATTCTTCATGGACATCATCATTCCAACCATTCAGTGACAGAGGAGCTATGATGTGGTCTGCAACTCATTAGAACATTCCAGGAAAACTTCTGAAAAAAAATGATAAATGAAGTATTGAATGCCCCACAAAAATGGTTTCAAATTTTGGTGGTTTCTTTGAGCCTGGTATTAGCAGCCTTAGAAAATGGAATAAAGGCTGTGTCTTACATTTACCACATTGCTCTGCGCTCTTCAAACCCCTTTCACAGACTTGGTAATTTGACACTCAGAGGTATTCTTTGAGATTGGCCAATATTGTATTTGCATTCTGCATGTAAAGAAAATAGGCCTGAAAAGGCTAAGGGACTTGATCAAAGTCCCATTGCAAGCTAATTGGAAGGGCTACATTTATTATTAGCACTTTTATTATCCTTTATTAAATGTCTTCTATGTACCAGGACTAGGTAAGAAGTTATACTAGCCAATATTTTTTAAAGTCTTCACAAAACCTTTCAAGTTAAGTATTATTATTTTTCTCTCATTATTAACAGACACAGAGGTTAATTTAATTTGCCCAACATCAAACCAGGTAAGTTTGGCTCCAAAAGCGTACATTCCTTCCACTACACTATTTCAACTGGTCTTTGGTGGGCCATGACATTATGTTTAGGTAATTTGAATGTGCACCCAGGAGGGGTAAATGCTGATAAATTTCTGCAGTAGCAAAACATGTACAGTTGTGGCCAGGACGCTAGCAAGAGTCTAAATGTGTAAACTCACCTAATTTAAATTAAAAGGCATAGAAAGGAGACAAGAGACAAGTTACATTAAGAAAGAGGAGTAAACAAAATGTAATACCCAAAATTCCACGAGTTTTTGATAAATATTAAAATAGTAAGTATTGGTTAGTAAAACATTTTACTAACATAAGAAGCAGGAACAGGAAATCTAAAAGTAAGGCACACATCAACTTTCACAGAGATAGAATAGTATTTCAATTGTGAAAGTCAAATAGAATGGTATTTCAAAATAGAGTGGTATTTCAGATTCTCTAGGTCAAAACCTGGTATTTTATTTGACTTCAGAATTTTCCTACATTTAAAATAAACCATTTTTCTTGCATTTCAAGACACTTCCTATGTGTGTAAATAAACCGTTTTATACAAAATCAGTATTACAATAGTGTGGCTTCTTTAAAAGTTAGTTAAATATTGATTTGCCATTCTCCTGGCATAATGACCAAACAGAATACTCCATCGGTGTGTTGAACCAATGTCCCTAAGTGCTGCCAAACAAGTCAGCAATTAATGTCTTTGCTGAGTAGCTGGTTTCCACGATATCTACAAGGAAACGATTTTCACTGAATTGAAAGCAAAACAGGAGACAACCCATTCACTCACATGAAAGCCAGCTTGTCACTTGAAACTCACAAACAACTGAACCAGCAGCTCTTCTCAGACACCAAGACTTATTTCCTCCTCCCAGCTGCCAATCTGGGTTCACCTAGAAAGCCCCACCCCCTCTTTTTTTGCTATTAAATTCCATATTAACACCTCCCATCGGCCAACCCTCCCAGCTCTCTCCTTTGTCTGCCATTATAGTATGTGATCAAGAGCAAATGCTCCAGCAAGCTTAAAATCTTACAGCTGTACAAAACACACATGGGAAACAAAGCCTTCTGAAATAGGGCATCCTTTAATGTTTAATTTAACCTCAGCCTATTGCTTAAACATATTTCTGTCTATTAGCTGCAAAATTCCATACTGTTTGAGGGGTTTTTTTAAGTATTCTATAGTATCATTCAAATCTGTCAGTCACAAGCTGGTGATATTTTTATTCATTTAAATATATTTTAATACTTTAATCTCATCTCAATACCTTTGCTTCATCATCTTTCTGTGATTTTCACTCAAAATTTAGAATACTTTTTAAATAATATTTTCTCTTCCATTCTGATCCACAATGGAGGAAACAATTTCTTTTTAGGACAATCCCACCAAAAGGGAATATAGAACCCCAAGTTCTACTATAAATAGAAACTCTGAGGCCATAAAGAAAATGTTTGGATATAAAACACAGACGAGAATTTACCTGATTTCTAATGTAAGACTTCCTGAAAAACATTTTTTCTAAACAAATGTAACTGGTTTAAATGCATACTTCCCAAATCAGAAGAAAAGATGCCACAAGTTATTCACACACACAAAAAACATAACGTCCTAATCAGATAGCTTGTGTTTTGTATCCATTTTCATGGTTAACCGCCAATGAATAGGGAAGTAAGGATTACCTAATTTTATAAACAAATAGATTATCAATTAGATTGATGACAGATAGTATACAGATGAACAGATAAAACACAAAGTGTGCTGAAGTATGTAATCCAAACTATTTGACATTTTATTTTCAATCTCCTTCTGATAATAAAAGTCTAATATCCAATTATTATTGCCAACTCTGCAGCCCCATATTTCAAGTTCTTGTAGAAAATGTTTTTCTATCAGATGTCTTCAAAAACCTTATTAGCAAGCCTGAAGAATACTTCTGTCATATCAAACATGCTCAGCTGTTTGCCGCATGGTGAAGTGGTGTTAGAACCATTTAAAGTTGTGTCTGACATCTTTAATCTATTTGACCTCTGACCCACAGGTCTAAACTGTAACTACAATGACTAAAGCCTGACCTCACAATGCTGAGAAACTTTAAAGCGATGCAGCGGTTTAGGTCCCATTGTTAAGTTAGACAAAGGGGTAAAGCAGTAATGTGACAGTTTCCTGGGAATTAAGGTCAGCAGGTCAATTGTGCTGGAGCTTTTTGTGATAAAGAAACTAGTTAAATTTTTTGATCTGTTATAATTTTTAGAATAGTATTTTGTGAGAAGTGGTGAAAAGCACAAAGGAATCAATTCGTTAAACTCTAAGTAAGTTGGAAATAAAAGCACAATTAGTGTTGAAAATTCAATAATATAATATTCCTCACAACAATTTATAGATGTGATGCAGTATACCACCATTTTCTGGTTCTGCACAATAACAAGTGAATGTAAGTGTAATTTCATCGGCAGATTGCTGCTCCAACTACAAAGTACTCAAAATGATAAAATGATGGGCTTTTTAAACACAGGGATATTCCTGTCATCAAATTCACAGCCATTTACTTTAATGTCTATTAAAAACTGCATCACATTATTCTCTGTGCAGTCTGTAACAAACAAAAACAATGAATATGTATGTAAATGTAGAGTTAGTGTGACACCACACAGTGGTGGCGACTACCCCTGAATATGAGCATCTCCCGTACTTAGGTGTCCTCTCACTGAATACTTCAAGCAGCACCTCACATCAAAACTGTGAACCTCTATTTTCAAGATTTTCTAATTATGCCAATAATAGGCTAGATTAACCTTTTCCACAAAAAGGCATGTTCTGTGGCATTGCTTTATGGATATTTAACCTGAAGCCCTGATTATTTCTATGCTAATCATTGGAAGCAAATTCTTCAGTGTGTACAGATGCAGGGGTTGAGAAGGGGCTGTGCACAAAAAATATATTAAGCAAAGGTATTTTCCACATAAGGGAAATAGACTCAAATGGTCCCCCAGCCACTCAGTTTTAAAACACATCATAAAGAAATACCTCAGAATGCCATTATTTTTGTAAATAATAAAATCTATTTTGCTCTAAATAATGTGGAAAATATATTTCAAATGTATTTCAGCTCATATTTAAAAATACGAGAGAAATTGAACATATATGCACACACTCACACACACAAATTCGTACCAGATATATAAACACATGGAAATGAGAAACGCTAAATATTTCTCTTGTGTCTTTCTCTTGGAAGTTTGGAGAGTCTCAGGAAGCAGGACTGCTGAAAGAATAGACTCCACGTGCTGCTTTATTTTCTTAACCTTCACGGACACATCTATTCAAAATAGCATGCCAGTGATTTTTCTCCCATGTATACCTTAGACTTTAGAAGTCTCTAGAAGGTTTGAAGGAACCTTTGGAATAGCAAAAGATATGAAGATTTAAAGTGAAAATCCAAGAATAGGTCACCATAAATGAATTTTGACAGTATGCATCAGGGAAGAGAATGCTTCTAAACAAACCACACTGGGATACGTAATTATAAAGCCATGGTAAAATCAGGCATGACCAGTAAAGAATATACAGCAAACAGAATCAGTGAAATCTTTTGATCACTTCTTTTTCTCCCTGGCTATGGACTAGATGAAAATAAATCCTAGGTTCAAAACTTTTTAAAGTATGAGAGCCATGTGGAGAAATAACTCATGGAACCCTCCACACAAAGGAATATAGTACCAGAAGGCTGGGAGTAATATTGGAAGGAAATGAATTATAAAAGAAAAGAAACAATGTAATATATTTCCTTTCTCTAATATATTACCTTTTAAAATATGATCAGTTTTAACGAAGAATTGCTAAAACTCTGCTATTAAAAAAATCTGTACAATGCCCAAAAGGTCTTACATTTCTATGGACATCAACTCTCCAAAACTCATTTCATTCCCATGTTACAGTCACTGTGTGTTTCTAGTCTGGAAATATACTTAGGCATACCGTGTGGTTATTTTAATACACTCACTATTGGATGTACTTCGCTAATATTTTTTAATGTTCTAATTAAGACAGGCCAATTGTTTCGCTTATAGGTGTGCTATCTTTGGCTTTGCTTCCATTTTTGCTAACTCTGAAAAGTTGGTATATATTGAATTTTGTGATATTCTGTGTAGAAATAAAATATATCAAACCAGTGAATTAAGAAGAAATATTGGAAAACAGACAGAAAAACTAGAAGATGTTTATTTAGTGTTTGCACTATTGAAATCCTAAATGTGAGGTGAGCTGAGAATCTGATTGGAACCCTACCTCCTAACATAGACAGCTTCACTCAGCTGTGCAGCACATGTCAAACCGTTCCTGGTCATCTGCTTCTGTTTTGAAAGTATTAAAAGGAAATCACACAAATGAAATATATAGTTATTAAAGGTTAGAACCTTCTTGTGGAAAGTTCAGTAAAGAAAATTGGGACATAGAATAGGAGCATGAAGAGGATGGCCTTGATTTGTAAATAAAGGGAATTTATTGAGCTTTCAAATTCTACATTTTAAGAACTGAAAATTTGTTCTTGTCTCCACTGTCTTGAATAATCAGTATAAATTCATCCAAGCAGGTTAGGATAC
>VMDR010031947.1:0-11744 GCA_007922815.1 Macrotus californicus
GAACTCATATATATGACCCATGGACATGAACTAAAGAGGGGGAGTGTGGGGGTAAGGGGTGTGCAGGGAGGGGGGTGGGGGGAGGAGATGGGACAACTGTAATAGTATAATCAATAAAATATATTAAAAAAAAAAAAGATTAAATCAGATCCTTTATCAAGTGAACTTGGCCACTTCAAAAATATGAGCAGTTTTGCAGTATCCTAGCCCTAACACACCAGGGAAAGTGAAATCTGACATTAATTGTTCTGTACCATTATTTTGGTGATATGTACAGTTACTAAAAGTTGGGTTAAATGGTATAAAAACCTTGAGAAAATTATTCCATTCTGAAAAGCAGCTGAGACTCCAGACTTACATGTGCAATTACCATCTTTGCTCATCACCCTTTCTATCTGTCAAAGAGGAAACAACCAGTAACTGGCAACTGAGCAAAGGAGATTGCAAGCCTACCTCTACCACTAACTCACTGTCACCTTGAAGGGGTCTGAGACTCCCCAGACCTCAGGATTCTCAGCAGGAATGAAAGTTTGGACTCCATCAAAAACAAACACCTTGTTTTAAATTCTCATGCAAGGGCCTCACGGACCACCTCCCAAATCATCTGCCAAATAAATAAGGTAGTCTATGTTACACATTCTGTGCTTCAAAAAGAAGTATCAAATTTGAAGAAAGGATCTGTGTTAAAAAAAAATGTTTAAAAACACTGTTGAAAGTTGATCTTTCGATTTCTTTCTCAAAATAAGCCCATTACTTGTACAAATGAGCATCTACATTGTTTCATACTCAATACAAGAAACATGATATAAACACTAGGGCTCAGCCACCCCATCCCGGAGGGCCGAGTACAGCAGCCTCTGCCTCATCAGCCTTGCGGAAGCACCAAGGAGTTCCGGAGAACCTATTCTCTGCATGAGCACTGCCCAGTGACCACTTCTGGACCAAAGGCTTGTGTATTGCAGAACCCCCAGACCACATCATGCACATCTAGGACCTGCCGGCCAGCAGCTGATATAGAATTAAGTTCCCCAAGGAGTGTTCTTGTCATCAAGGAGATCCAGATGCCAGACTGCTCCAGCCCTTCAAGGAGCTCTGTGTACACATGATGGAGAAAAATGAGATTGTGTTTGTGAAGAAAGTTCTAAAAGGCTCCATAAGGAGTGACAACTTTGGACCACTAAAAATGAAGTTCTGCACCTTCAGAGGATTATGATGACATTTCCTATCAGATTGGTTTTGTCACATGATTGGGAAGAGACAGGGCTCTGCCTGTCCAGGGCAGCACTCCTCCAGTCAGGGCATTTCGCCTGGACTCCCCGTGCTTCTTGACCCCTTCGACTTTGCGAACTTCCAGTCTTAAGTTATTCAAGTGGTACCACAGTATGCACTGTTGTTCCTCAGAGCCAGCTGAAGGTTAGGGTGAAGACGGAGTGCAAAGGGAAGAAGGCAGCTGTACCGAAGGAGATCAGTGGTAACAGACCTGGACAAGGAGGTCTAGAAGCAGGTCATGTAGCAGGAACAGAGCTGGACAGGAGGTCGGGTAGCAGTCATGTAGCAAAATTTCTTGAACAAGGTGGTGATGGACAGAGGCCCCTCCTTGCACCTATCCAACGTTGACATCTACCTGGGCTGGCATCTCATCACCACAGTGCGTGACAGCAATGTGATCATCTCCACCCCAACGGGCAGCACGGTGTGTGTGCCCGCAGCCCGAGCCTCCATGGTCCACTCCAACATGTTGGCCCCCATGACTGTGCCCAGCTGTCCCCACTCACTCTCATTCCAGCTCACTGTGGTCCCCACAGCGGATAAGCTGAAGATCACACTGTCCCTGGAAGCAAGGAATACCAGGCAGGTGTCCTTCAACTGATGAAAGAATCAAGCAATCCACCCAGGAGATAGCATCAGCATCACTACCTCTTGCTATCTGATCCCCTCCGTCTGCATCTGAGACCCTGTGAGCAACTGGTGCCTGCACTGGAAGATGTGAAAAAAGCAGGCTCACTCCAGAGGAAGAAAGTGAGGAGGGATAGGCCTGTGCTCCTGCTATTGCCACATGGGGACCCCAGAGCACCGAATCCTCTCTGGTGTCTTTTTCCCTTTTCTGTCTCCTTCCCACTCGCCTTGCAAGGAAGAGGCCACCCTGAACACGTGTGCTGTAAACAGTCACACGGCCTGTGCACCTATCAGACATCTCGACACTACTGTCTGCAGCCGAAGGGGGGCCTGGAATCTGTCTGTTATCGGCCTCTTCAGCCATTTTTAACAATTTAAATCTGACTTCTTTTTTGCATTTCTTAATAAGCAAAGGGAGCAACAGCCAGAGCTCTGAAGTCAATACCAACATACCTGCATTGTCAGTCAGGGACAGCAAGCTGGACAGGTTCTTTGTAATGCCTTGTCAGGAAGCTTTTCTATAAATCAGTCTATTGAAATTCACAGGTGATCAGAATGGACTGATCTACCCTCTGTTTTTGAAAACAAATCTCTCACAGCCCAATAATGTTAAAAAACACTAATAAAATGCTGCTAACAAGTCAGTCTGTAGCTGCATCAAACTTTGTTCAAAGAAACAACATATAAATTCCCTACCTTTTACATTAGCTAGACTTCTTGCCCATTACACAAACCAGTTACCCACACCTACAAAAATGATAACTCTAAGACCCAAGTCCAGGGACACACGGGAATCTTAGACACAGGTACACCCAGAGCTTGACAGCTGCTGTGTATACATACATGGTACTCTGCCTACTACCTTATGAATATGACATTATTTCATTTAGAAGGCTCAAAGCCTTCCAAATTTAAAATGAAATTCTCTTACACCTCCCCCTCAAGGAGCTGTAAGAAATACCTCTTTACCCAAATTCTGACATCTAGTCCCTTTCCTAGAACTGTGACATTACTGACACTTCTTAGTTCTGTCCAGGGAGGCGGGAGATCAACACGGCTCAGCCACATGCAGTATGTCCAGATGGAAAGCAATAAACGTAGACTGTCATCTGTGTGTTTTGACTAAATGACAACATCTGTAAACAGACAGGCTTTCTCACTTTTCACCCTGATTAAGAAAAACTTCATTTTCCCACAACAGATTAAGAATGGTTCTTAAAAAAAAAAGCATTAATTATAACAATGCCCTGTCAATCCCAGCCTTAGCTATGCACAGATCAGGCCAATTCTGTCGTAACATTGTGTTTTTTCCTGTAAGCCATTTCCCCAAACACACTGTGCAGATTTCTCTGTCAGGCTTTATTGGTAAGAGTCAGGCTTGAATGCAGGGCTGCCAGCTTACTACCACAACACAAGTACAGACACACAAAGCAAAGTGCTGAGGGATGTTGGATGCATTGGCATGAGCAACCAAACAGCAGATTTGAGGCTTAACTCCTGTACCAAGGACCTGGTGCAAAGTAGACACTTAATAAATACTTGCCAAACTGAGTAACACTCTACCTAACAAACATGAAACAATCATCACGTCCTGGGTGTGCTTCAACAGAAATAATTGATTTGGAGGGGGCCTGGGGACATCCCTCAGAGTGGCTCTGTCCTCCAAATGAGCAGTAATTGCAATCACTGTTTCTCTTCTACTAGGACTCCCAATGTATGAACGCTACAACGAAGACCTGACCTAATTTACTTGGGCCTATCAGCACACTGGCCACCACGTCAATTCACGCTAGGTCTGCACAAAATGGAAGAAAGGCCCATGTAACTAGCAGCCCAGAGCTGCACCCTGCAAAGGCAGAGGCGCAGGTCCCTGCGCTGTGACCCTCCCACGCCCTCCTCCTAGATGAGCACTTTCATCCTCTCTTTTCATTTAAATCCATTCGGTCCACAGCATTCCGAGGAATCCCTGCAGGGCGGAAAACAGGCTTCCAAAGACTTGCCGATTCCATCCAAATATTCAGGAACAGGCTGGATACCGAGTTAAGAACCATGCCTACGACAGTTTAGACTCTGCTTTCAAAATCACATATATTTCGGACATGATCCTATCAATCAATACACATTCATTACATGCCACAGTGAATACCATGAGATGTGTTTTATTTTTTTTAAACACGGCTGTCCATCTGCTGCTTACATTGCTGATAAAGCTCTAAGTGATTAAGGAAAAAAGAGAATTCGTTTGCTGTGATAATACATAGATCTGTGTATCTTTCCAACTGCCTTCAAGGTTGAAAGAAATGAGGTTTTGATGAGTACCAGCTAGCTATTAATTAGATTTAGTCGCAACAAAATATTACTTTTCAAGCACTTTAAAGAACTGAGAAAACCTAGAGCTTAGCAGAATTTTTCTTTCTGTGTTTCGGTTTCCCTGACCCCCTTTTTAAATTCCTCTCCTTATTAAAAACGCCTCATTCCAAAAGGAAATGAACAGAACAAGAACAAGAGCTGATGAGTAAAAGCCAGGATGACGTATGAAAACCTCATTTATCAATCTCCAATTTTCAAAGCCCATTTCATTTTGTCTAGCCAAGAAAAGGAGAGTTGCACACACAGCTTACTTTTAAGACAGACTTTTAAAGCCTTCGGGAGAAATTTCCAACCATAAAACCACAGCTGCTTAGATTGTGAACAAAATGTGGACCATCATCTTCCCTCTTTTTAATGTTTTCACCTACTTAACAAAGAAAGTGCTGATTCCTGGGCCGAAATTAGAGACCTCCCTAAAAACTGTCAGTCAATGGCCACCAGCAGCAATACAATTATCAACAGCATCCCTCAATCTCAGTGTGGTAAAGAAGGAAACTTTATTTAGTGCAAAACAGCCCAATAGTGACTCAGGACGGCTATGAACAGCTCAGTAGTGATACAGCAGGCCCCTCCCTGGCTAAGACAGCTCCGCTCTGCTCCTTAGTGGTCTGCTTAGCCCTGAACTGGTCTGCTCCACTCAGCTCCTGTGAGGTATTTTCAGTGTTTCAGCTCAGCTAGGGAAATAGTCTTCAGGGGAAAGGGAAAGTGCCTCTGAAGAGCCAGAGTGAAGTTGACTTATACACACAGAAGTCCCCGCCCCAGTCCCTGATTGGTCTGTCCTTATGCAAATAAGGACCCAAATCCCCGAAGATTAATTGGTCCAAAGGCATTATCCTGATTGGTCAGAATCGAGCTACTCTGGTGAGTATGACCAAAGATACTGAGGGGATATAGTTGGGCAGCTCCAGTTGTATGGGGAAAGCCTCAGTTCTATTGGCTAAAATAGGATTCTAGGAACTCCTTTAGAAGGGCTGACTCAGATGGCAGAAACAGCACAGGCAGGCAGTTCAGTGCAGGCTTCTCCCTGACATGCAGTTGGCATGAGAGGCCGCTGTCTAGAAATGGCTCCTAGGCTCTGCTTTGTTTTGTTTTGTTTTTTTAATTTGAGCCCAGTTAGCCACCAGGAGTCCTTTTTAGTATCTCCTTTCTCAGGGTTCACAAGCAATTCACCATAGTGGGGCCTTTCTTCACATACACTGTTTTAGGGTTCCAATCTGTCTTATCAGGGGACAGCAGTTCCTGGGGTAGATGTGGGGAAATGCTGCAAAGAGGGGACAATTGTAAAGATGTGGGCCCGGTTACCTGGACTTGTCCCAGGCCATCGCTTCCGAAATTGTTATGTTCATAGGAATCACTGGGGAATCCTTAAGTGCAGATCCAGAGTGGGGTCTGCAATTCTAAGATTCTGCATTTCTAACAGGTTCCCAGGTGATGCTGACGCTAGTCAGAAGATGACACTTTGATTGGTAAATATAAAATATCCTGCCCTGGCTGGCGTGGATCAGTTGGTTGGGCATGTCCCCAAAAGCAAAAGGTCGCCAGCTGATTCCCAGTCAGAGCACACACCTGGGTTGCAGGCCCAAGAGGCAAGTGATTAATGTTTCTCTCACACATCCACACTGCTCTCCCCCTCCTTCTCCTTCCCTTCCTCTGTCTCTAAAAATAAACAAATAAAATCTTTAAATTGTATATAACATTGAACAATTAAAAACTCTAGACTCACTCAGAACCGTGCTCTTTGTGCCAGCCCAGCATCCACTGTGGGACTGCAGAGAACCGACCAGATGACTTCAGGGAGGTCAGCGGGTGA
Source organism: Macrotus californicus (assembly GCA_007922815.1). Lineage (NCBI taxonomy): Eukaryota > Metazoa > Chordata > Mammalia > Chiroptera > Phyllostomidae > Macrotus > Macrotus californicus. The sequence continues at coordinate 6,077 of VMDR010031947.1, forward strand.
TTTTTTTCCTTTTTTCCCCCAGCTTTATTGGGGTATAACTGACAAAAATACAGTGATTTTCAAAGTCAAAATACTAAGTTCACAAGTTGGGCAGAGCCACACTCCTTTGCAATAAATAAATAAATAAATAAATAAATAAATAAAGTGTTTCTTAAAATTACTACAAAGAAAATATTTAGAAATCATTTGTTAGGCATAAAGTTGACATGAAAAGAAAAACGGTATCTGTACTAACCACTTGCTCTAGCATAGTTTAAGCTTCAGAGAAAGGGAAGATTCAGTCATGGTTTTTTTTATTCCTCCAGGGCCTCTCCTCTTACTGAGGAGACTCCAAGCAGTTTCTCCTGCCTCCTTGGGGGGTCCTTCCCATTTTGCTTATGCTCATTGACTTGCATGTCAGTCTGTAGTCCCTGAGTGCCCTGAAAGCAAGACCTACTACTCTAAGTCATCTTTTCTAGTCTCAGCACCAAGCTCTGGGACACAGGAGAGAATTAACAATTAGTGTCTAGTGAGTGTCAGACACTGTGGGTGACCCTTTCACATCCACTGTCTTCTATAATCTCACCCTTCAGGACTAATCTCAAGGATCTTCACAGAAAGCCAGGTTCACAGCAGGTTGACTTAGGTGACTAAGCCTAAAACAAGAGTCAAACCAAATCTGTCTACCCAGTTCCAAAGCCTATGCCCCCCACACAAACAACTATTTCATGGTGCTTCAGTGAGTTATCTCTGAACAGGAGCAAGTCTCAAGTTCACTGCCAAGTTCGAAAACTGTTGTCTACAGGTTCTTTCTTGTTCCTCCACACACCTCATCGCCCTCCCTTCTTCCTACTGCCTCTCCAATTACTTTCCACAACACCTACCTGGAAGTGGATGCCACGGGCCCCTCCTGCTACCCTACTTTAGCATTAAGGCAAGGATGCCATGGCAAATCTGACACATCTTTTGTCACTCCACAACAAGTCAAGGAAATAAAACCCACAGGACATTCTTGGATTGATGTACAGATGCTCCTCAACTCAAGGTTAAGTTACATTACATTTCCATAAATCCTACGTTCAAAATGGATTTCATACACCTAACCTACTGAGCATCACAGCTTAGCACCCCCTACTTTGAACATGCCTAGCACACCTACATTAGCCTACAGCTGGGCAAAATCATCCCACTGCCGCTGCCCAGCAACGTAAGAGTTTCAGACTAAATGTCACTACCTAGGAAAAGACAAAAATTTTAGGTATGATTTCTACTTAATGCATATTGCTTTCTCCCCATCCTGAATTCAAAAAATCGTAAGTTGAACCATGGTAAGTCAAGAAGATGGCCTGCAAATAACACAGCAAGCTTTTCCTCTTGCCCTCTCAACCTCCAAAACGAAATAAAAATAAATAATATACACAAGAAGCAAGGCTAAGCAGACCAGCTAGGCAAAAGGGAATCACACCCTACAGCATCAAGGACCAGAGAGAGAGACAGCACAGCCAAGACCCTCATTTCTATTTTCCCATGACCCAGCAGTTCCCACTCTCTGTATTGACCCTAAACAAATACTGGCAAATGTGCACACGGAAGTACAGATAAAAGGCTGCTCTCGGTGAAGTGACATTAATGACCATCAGCAGGAAAATAGCTAATTGCCTCTGCAGGATATTCTTAACAATGGAATGCTATATTGAAACAAAAGGGATTATGTTAAATGTATTAAGCAGCAACAATATTTTTAAAACTATTGTTGAATGAAAACAGCAGAATGATAAATGCAGTATATTGTTTATGTAAAAATAATCTATGTATTTGTATAAATATATATGTAAACCTATTAAAATAGCTTCATATTCTAGGGAGGAAGAATGGGGAGAAATAGTCAATAGCTTTAAGCTGTAACTGAAATGTTCTAAACAAGAACATTCATATATAATAGGCAATATTTTGTTTTTTATATTTTAATGATTATGCTATTAATTTTCCTGATTTTTCTCCCTTTGCACCCAGCACCCACCACTCCCTCAGGCAATCCCCACACCATTGTTCATGTCCATGGGTCATGTGTAGGTTCTTTGGCTACTCCATTTCTTATACTGTATTTTACATCCCCATGGCTATTCTGTAACTACCCACTTGTACATCTTAATCCCTTCACTTCTTCACCCATTCCCCCATACCCACCTCCCATCGGGCAACCATCAAAACAAAACGCTCTCTGTATCCATGATTCTGTCTGTTCTTCCTGTTTGCTTAGTCTGTTTTTTTATTCAATTGTTGATAGCTATGTATTTTTTGCCATTTTATTGTTCGTGGCTTTGCTCTCCTTTTCCTTAAATAAGTCCCTTTAACATTTCATATAATGGCTTGGTGATGATGAACTCCTTTAGTTTTTTCTAGTATGGGAAGCTCTTTATCTGCCCTTCCATTCTAAATGATAGCTTTGCTGGGTAGAGCACTCTTGGCTGTAGGTCCCTGCTTTTCATGACTTTGAATATTTCTTGCCAATCCCGTCTAGCCTGCAGTTTCTTTTGAGAAACCAGCTGATAGTTTTATGGGAACTCCCCTGTAATTAACTAACTGCTTTTCTCTTGCTGCTTTCAAGATTCTCTCTTTATCTTTAACCTTTGTCACTTTAATTATGATGTGTCTTGGTGTGGTCCTCTTTGGATCTAACTTGATTGGGACTCTCAGTGTTTCCTGGACTTGCATGTCTACTTCGTTCACCAAATTAGGGAAGTTTTCTTTCATTATTTTTTCAAATAGATTTCCAATTTCTTGCTCTTTCTCTTCTCCTTCTGGCACCCTGTAATGCGAATACTGGACCTCTTGAAGTTGTCCCAGAGGCTGCTTATTGCTATCTTCATTTTTGGGGGGGATTCTTTTCTCTTCTTGTTGTTCTAATTGGTTGTTTTTTGGTTCCTATGTTCTAAATCATTCATTTGATTCTCAGTTTCATCCACTCTACTGTTGTTTCCCTGTAAGTTGTTCTTTATTTCAAGTAATGAGTCCTTCATTTCTGACTAGATCTGTTTTATGCTGCTGAGGTCCTCACTAAGTTCCTTGAGCATCCTTATAACCAGTATTTTGAACTCTGCATTTGATAGCTTGCTTATCTCCATTTTCTTTAGCTCTTTCTCTGGAGGTTTGATCTGTTCTTTCATTTGGGCCATGTTTCTTTGTTTCCTCATTTTGGAAGCCTCCCTGTGTTTGTTTCTATGTATTAGGTAGAACTGTTTTGACTATCTATCTTGGTAGTGTGCCCTAATATAGTAGGTGTCCTGTTGAGTCCACTGGCACACCCTCCCCTATCCCCCAACCTGGGTATTCAAGGTGCACCCTTTGAGTGGGCTGAGTACACCCTTCTCTTATAGTTGAGCCTTGGTTGCTGTTGGCAGATCACTGGGAGGGAGTTACCCAGGCCAGTGAACTACAAGGACTGGCTGTGACCCCTTACCACCAACCTCCACCCTCCGAAGATCAGCTGTGCAGGGACAGGGTGGTGGTACTCTAAAATGGTCTGTAGCTGTCCACTGGGTGTGCTGGCCATGGGGTTTCCTGGGTGGTACAGACCAAGGTCAGTCTCCATCTGTGTTTTACCCAGGGCCACCGTTCCTGAGCTATAAAGCAATCTGAGAAGGCTGCTACTTGTGCTGGGCTGGGAGACTCCCAGGCAAAGCAAAACTGTGAAACTAAACTGGTTACTGCTAGTGCCCAGCCTGGAGTTCACTGAGGCCAGTGGTTGCTCCTTTCATAAGATTTAGAAAGTTGTGAAGCTTGAGCCAAGACCAGCCATTCATATGGAAAAGCAACCTGAGTGGACCTATAAGGTGGGTGGGGTAGAGTCTCTATGGATCTCCAAGGCAGGTCAAATAGTGTTAGCCAAGTTGATGGAGTCTCAGATAATGGCACCAGCTTGCTGGTTATGTGGGGAGAGGGTTTAGAAAAAGGACAATGGCCTCTGCTTGCCTTGATGACAAATTCTTCAGTTTCTCCCTGTGTACCACTTGTGCCTTTCAAGCTGCTACCCCAGTGCTAGAGCTCAGAGGGAATGAGTCTGAGTAGGTGAATCTGTGTGTGGGTTCTTTAAGAGGAACTGCTTAGGGCTCCAGAAGTTTCTTCCACCGACTCAAATGCCTGGTTTTTGCAGCCCAAAGTTGTGTGGACTTATCTTACTGGCACTGGAACCCTGGGCTGGGGGCCTAGCATGGGCATGAGACTCCTCACTCCCGAGATATCCCTCCTGAATTTTTATCCACCACACGTGGGTGAGGGACCAGTCTGTTCCGCATCTGCACCCCTCCTACCAGCCTGGATGGATGTGATTTCTTTAATTCCATAGTTGTCAGACTTCCATTCATCTCAATTTCTGATGGTTCTGAGTGATGGTTGTTCTGTATTTTAGCTATAATTTTGATGTGTTTGTGGGAAGAGGCAAGCCATGTCTGCCTACACTGCTATCTTAACTGGAAGTCCTATGGAGTATTTTTTAATTAAAGAAGAATAACAAATGCCAGTGGTGACTACCCGAATAGTAGGTGTTCCCTTGCTCCTGGCCCATCGTGTCTTTCAGAAGCAGATAATGATGTCATCCTGAGAAGGCACAAGCCCATGGGACATGGATCAAGGCCCAGGCATCCCCAAAGGACTTGCCTTCCTCAGTTACCACTTATCAAATAACTGAGAAACCTGAGGTCCTACACCCTCAGGGCTTCCAGTCTCACCTTATTCTTCACTCTTGAAGTTCTTGCTTCTGATTCCCCAAGGCAGTAGGAGGTATGTTCTAGGCTCAATATGAAGTGGCTCTACTCAATAAATGTAATGTAATAACTGACCCCGACCACACTTCCATATCCCTCTTTCATTCAGACATCACCTGTCAACTTTTTACTAAGCGACCAGGCACTCAGCATGCCAGAGACACAGCAGTGGACCAGGCAATCCTCACTGCACAGACCAGCCTAGGGGCCTGGGCTAACCCCAATGACCAGCAACCACCTGAATTCTGAAAGTCCAGAATGACCTGGAACCACCAGGACACAAAGACCTGCTTTCAAACCCCAGTCCCTTCACCTCCTATGTCATTGGGCAAATTTTTCTCCCTGTGAGCCTCAAAGTTTGTCATTTTGGGATGGAGACAATCTTTTAAAATGAGGTATCTTAGCAGACTCCTACTTGATGGGATTGTGGTGAAGATTAATACAATACTCTAAATTCAGGACCTGAAACATATTATTCAGTGAGTGGTAGTTTCATTAATAGATGGTGTCAGAGTAGGAGTTGGCACACACATTCCGTAAGGAGCCATACAGCAAAGAGTCTAAGCCTGCAGATCACACTGCTCTCTGCTGCTTGTAAACAAATGGGTGGGGCAGTGTTCCAGGAAGTTACGGAACTTAGATTTGAATTACATGATTTGCACGTCTTACATTTTTAATTTTCTCAGCAATTTTTTTAATTACTTTATTGTTGTTCATTTACAGTTGTCTGCATTTTCCCCCCACCACTCCCACCCACCCAGCCAATCCCACCCCTCTCCCCCTTGGTTATGTCCATGTGTCCTTTAGAGTGTTTCCTGGAAACCCTTTCCTGCACTGTTCCCTCCCCCTTCCCCTCTGGCCATTGCCAGACTGTTCTTAATTTCAATGTCTCTGGTTGTATTTTGTTTGCTGATTTCTTTTGTTGA
>VMDR010031948.1:0-11876 GCA_007922815.1 Macrotus californicus
GTAGAACAGGAAATCCCAGTCTTTCTCGCCCACAGAAACACTGGTATAACATTGACATACAGATCAAAATACCTTTATGAAATTTCCTAAATCCAGTTAAGAAGTTGTAGTACACCAGGCAAGCACAATGCCAAGAAAAGAAACACTGAAATGAGTAAGAGGAGCAATTTCACTTTACTTATGCCAGCCCCTCCCCCAAGCAGGCACAGCCCACTGAAAGTGAACGGCACAGACTCCTCCCACAGGGAGGAAAGAGAAGAACGGAATGGGTGTCCAACATATCCATCTATTCAGAGGCTGTCCAAGGAATTGGTTTCTGCTCACCTCACTTAAAGCACTAATTGAAGTGGCACAGTTTGCATGGCTGGGGGCCACTGAGAACAAAGAACAGAAGGTGGCACAACTTGGAGTAACTGGGAAAAGGTGCTTCTCCCTCAGATGGGAGGGAAAGAAGTAGAATGTGTGTCTGGCATTCTAGCTCTTCAGAGGGTTGCCTGAAGGATTGGTATCTACCTCATCTGACTTTGGGTGCTGATGGGAAGCGGGCATATTTTGAATGCCTCATGGCTGATAAGACAGTAGGATGGGTTTTGCCGTAGACCACAGAACCTGCAGTACTGCAGACAAACACCAGAGGGAGCAAGAGATTACAAACTCCTGAAAAAGGAGGTGGACTCTACTGGGAAATTGCCTACCCAGAGCCAGAGAAGCTGTATCTATTCGAAAAAAGTTTCAGAGGTACCCAGAATCTACAGTTGGGCTGACAGCTGAGGGTATTCACCTATATAAAACCAGTATGTAAACAATAGGATAAGGGGCTGATTCTTCAAAACACAGACCTCAACATAAAGTTACAACACAGACAGACACACAGAAATGTAGCCCAAACAGAGGAACAAAATAAATCTCTAGAAGCTGATCCTAAAAAACAGGAATATTAATTATCTAAAAAATAGTTCAAAATACCCATCATAAAGATGCTCTATAAGCTCAAGAAGATAATGCATTAAAAATGAGTATTACGAGAGATAAAAATATTTTTAAAAGCATACAGAAATTCTGGCACTGAAGAATATAATTAATGACCTGAAATATTCAAAAGCAGATTTAATCAAGCAGAATAAAGAATTGATTAAATCAAACAGAGACTGTTTGAAATTATCCAGTCAGTGGAAGAAACAAATACAAAAGAAACTGAAGAAAGCCTAAGGGATTTTTTTTTTTCATGAACTCTGGGCTTTTATTTTGGTGATGACAGTCATGCAAATGTTACATTCTTGTATTCTTCCTTCTCCCTTATTTCTCTTTCCCTACCAAGGCCTTTTTAAGCCTAAGGGACTTATGGGACAAAGCCAAGAAGACCAATACATACATTGTAGGAGGTCCAGAAAAAGAAGAGAAAGAGAGAAATGGGTAGAAAGTTTATGTAAAGAAATTATGGACCAAAACTTCTTGAATTTAGGGAAGTTAATGGACATCCAAATTGAAGAAGCCCAACAGACTCCCTATAGGAGGAACCCAAGGAAATCAACATGCAGATACAGTATAATAAAACTGTTGAAAGTCAAAGACAAAGGGAGAAATTTGAAAGCAGCAGGAAAAAAGGCAACTCATCATGTACAAAAGGACTCCATAAGACCATAATCAGATTTCTTGGTAGATGCCTTGCCAGACAATAGAGGAATAGCATGACATATAGAAAGTGCTCATAAAAACACTGTCAACCAATGATACTATAGCTGGTTAAAAAACAAAACAAAATAAAAAAACTATCCTTTAAAAATCAAGGAGAAATAAAGACATTCTGAGATAATCAAAAGCTGAGTTTATTGCATCCACTGATAGACCTTGAACGATCTAACATTGTTCTTTTGGTTTGCACTAGGATGCGAAAGAAAAAAATCCCTGTGCTTCCTGTCTGTCTGTGTGGCAGCCCAGATTGAATAGGGGACTATATCTGAAAAAAAAAAAAAAAAAAAAGCTGAGTTTATCACTACAAAGCCTGCATTACAAAACATGCTAAACAAACAAAAAAACCTACACTGCAATATAAAATATATGAAAGTTTATACATCTTGCTGGTGAAGGTACATGAACAAGCAAACACAGAATATTGTTATAATGGTGATGTGTGAATCACTTTAAATTTTGTAACAAAGTTGAAAAGATCAAGTATAAAAAATAACAACAAAAATACGTTACTGAACACACAATATAAAAAGAAAATTCTGGCACATACCACAATATGGATGGACCTTGATGATATTTTACTAAGTGAATTCAGCAAACTATGAAAGGACAAATGTATGATTCCACTTATATGAGGTACACAGAGTAGCCAGATTCACAGAGACACAGAGCAAACGGTAACCAGGGGCCAGGAGGAGGTGGGAATGGGGAGTTGTTGTTTAACGGGTACAGAGTTTAAATTTGGAAAGATGAAAAAGTTCTGGCGATAGAGAGTTAACAATTGCACAACGTGAATGTAATTAAAATCACTAAAGTATACACTTAAAACAGTAAATTTCATGTTACATATATTTTACCACAATAAAAAAGTAGTAGCCCCTTAAAAATTTATTAGATTAAAATGAGGCAAGCAAATGAGATGGTGAATCAAAAACAGACTCTGAAATGATGGAATAAACAGAAAAGAACTTTAAAAATATGATTATAAATGTTAAAACATTTAAAGGAAAACATGAGCATAAAGAAGAGAAAAATAAATTATGCTTTTTAAATGGTACTTCTAGAGATTAAAAATACAATGTCTCAACATTTTAAAAAAGTCACTAGGTAGACTTAGCAGATAAGATACTGCAGAAAAACAAATCAATAACCTGGAAGAAAAAACAATAAACACCTCCAAAACTGAAGCACAGAGAGAAAAAAGGCTGTACAAGATATAAACATTGCCTTGCTGATATGTGGGATATAAAGTCAGATGGTTTAATGAAGTCCAGAAAGTGTGTGTGTGAGGGGGCAGGGGAGGCAAAAAAATGTCTGATGAAGGCATAATGAGCAAAAATTGTTCAAATTTCATGAAAACTAAAATCTCAAAGTCTAAGAAAATTAATAAATCCTAAACAAACATAAACTAAACAGCACCAAAACACATTAAAATCAAGTAGTTGAAAATAAGTGATAAATATCATAAAAGTAAGCCAAGGAAGACGATAGAGTTCATACATAAAAACAAAGATAAGAATTATCATTTACTTTTTATTAAAAAACTGAAGACATGATCCAGCAATTTTACTTCTGGTCAGATACAAGAAGTGAAAGCAAAGACTTGAAGAGACATTTATGCATGAATGTTCACAGTAGCATTATTCCCTAAAGCCAAAAGGTGAAAACAACCCCAGTATCTATTGGCAAACGAATACATAAACAAAATGATGTACATACAACAGAAAATTATTCAGCCTTTGAAAGGAAGGAAATTCTGACACACGCTATGGATGAACTATGAAATTATTATGCTAAGTGAAATAAGCCAGGAACAAAAAGACCTTGTAGTCTCCCAATTACACAGGTACCAGAACGGTCAAATTCATAGATTAAAATACCAGGGATGAGGGAGAAGTAGAATACCAGGAGACTGGGGGGAAGGAAAGTAAAAAATTATTATTTATTGGGTAGAGAGTTTCAATTTGGGATGATGACAAAGTTCTGGAGATGGTGCTGGTGATGGTGGCACAATAATGTGAATGTACTTAATGTCACAGAACTTAAAAATGGTCAAAGTGGTATATTTTATGCTATGTATATTTTACAGAGCACAATTAAAAAGGATACTTGGTTATAATAAGGATACTAAATTGAAAAAAAAAGTAAATCAAAAAATAAAGCTAAAAGCAATTGAATGACATCCTTGTTAAAATCTATATTTTTATTTCATATTTCATTTATTTTTTATTGTTGTTCAGGTATAGTTGTCTCCATTTTGACCACTACCATGCCTCCCTGTCTCATCCTTGAACCTACCCCTTTTGGCTTTATCCATGTGTCCTTTATACATGGCCCTTCCTCATTTTCCCCCTACTATCCCTCTCCCTCCACCCCTCTGGCTACTGTCAGTGTGTTCTTTATTTCAATGTCTCTGGTTACATTTTGCTTGTTTGTTGTTTTCTTAAGTTCCACTAATAGGTGAGATCATATGGTATTTGTCTTTCATCCCCTGGATCATTTCAGTTAGCATAATGCTCTCCAGTTCCATCCATGCTGTCGTAAAAGGTAGGAGCTCCTTCTTTGTTTCTGCTGCATAGTATTCCATTCTGTAAGTGTACCATTGGTTTTTTAACCACTTATTTACTAGTGGCCACTTATGTTGCTTCTAGCTTTTGGCTATTGTAAATTGTACTGCTGTGAACACTGGGGTGCACTGGATTTGCATTGGTGTTTCAAGATTCTTAGGGTATAATCCCAGCAGAGGTATTGCTGGGTCAAAAGGCAGTTCCATTTTAGTTTTCTGAGGAAACTCAGTACTGTTTTCCACAGTGGCTGCACCAGTCTGCATTCCCACCAACAGTACACTAGGGTTTCCTTTTCTCCACAACTTTGTCAGCACTTGTTTGCTCATTTGTTTATGATGGCCATTCTGACTGGTTTGAAGTGGTATCTCATTGTAGTTTTAATTTGCATCTCTCTGATGACTAGTGATGCTGACCATCCTTTCATATGTCTCTGGGCCCTCTGGATGTCCTTGGAGAAGTATCTGTTCAGGTCCTTTGCCCATTTTTTAAGTTGGGCTGTTTGTCTTCCAGGAGTAGAGTCATTTGAGTTCTTCACACATTTTGGAGATCAAACCCTTGTCCTAGGTAAAACTTGCAAATATATTTTCCTATATGGTTGATTCCCTTTTCATTTTACTGAAGTTTTCTTTAGCCATGTAGAGCTTTTTATTTTGATGAAGTCCCATTTGTTTATTTTTTCCTTATGTCCCTTGCCCTAGGGGATATGTCAGTGAAAATATTATTGCATGGAATATCTGAGATTTTCCTACCTATGTTCTCCTCTAGGTTTTTTATGGTGTCACGACTTATATTTAAGTCTTTATCTATCTTGAGTTTATTTTTGTATATGGTGTAAGTTGGTGATCGAGTTTCATTTTTTTTGCATGTAGCTGTCCAGATCTCCCAAAACCATTTGTTGAAGAAGCTATTTTTACTCCATTTTATGCTTCTCCCCCCTTTGTCAAATATTAATTGACCATAGACTTGGGTTTATTTCTGGGCTCTCTATTCTATTCCATTGGTCTATAAGTCTGTTCTTATGCTAGTATCAGACTGTTTTCATTACTGTGACCTTATAATATAGTTTTATATCAGGTATTGTGATCCCTCCTACTTTGTTTCTCTTTCTCAAAATTGCTGCAGCTATTTTGGGTTGTTTATGTTTCCATATAAATTTTTGAAATGTTTGCTCTATATCTGTGAAATGTGTCATTGGTATTTTAATAGGGATTGCGTTGAATCTATAAATTGCTTTGGGCAATATGGACATTTTGATGATGCTAATTCTTCCAATCCATGAACATGGTATATGCTTCCATTTATTTGTGTCTTTCTTATTTTCTTTCTTCAGTATTGTGTAGTTTTTCTGAGTATAGGTCTTTTACCTCCTTGGTAAGGTTTATTCCTAGGTACTTTATTTTTCTTGTTGCTATATCAAATGGGATTTTTTCCCTTATTTCTGATTCTGATATTTTGTTATTGGTGTACAAAAATGCCTTAAATTTCTGAATACTGACTTTTAATCCTGCTGTTCTGCCAAATTCACTTATTAGGTCGAGTAGGTTTTTGGTGGAGTCTATAGGGTGTTCTATGTACACTATCATGTCATCTGCAAACAATGCCAGTTTTGCTTCCTCCTTTCCAACTTGGATGCCTTTTATTTCTATTTCTTGTCTGATAGCTGTGGATAGGACTTCCAATACTATATTGAATAGAAGCGATGAAAGCAGACATCCTTGTCTTGTTCTTGATCTTAGTGGGAAAGCTTTTAGTTTTTGCCCATTGAGTATGATGTTGGCTGTAGGTCTCTCATATATGGCCTTTATTATGTTGAGGAATGCTCCGTCTACTCCCATTTTGCTGAGTGTTTCATCATTAATGGGTGCTGTACCTTATCAAATGCTTTTTCTGTATCTATTGATATGATCATGTCATTTTTGTCTTTCATATTGTTTATGTGATGTATTACACTTATTGATTTGTAAATACTGTACCATCGCTGCATCCCTGGGATGAATCCCACTTGATCATGGTATATGATCTTTTTAATATATTAGTGGATGTGGTTTGCCAATATTTTATTTTATTTTATTATTTTTAAACATTTTATTACTTTACTGTTGTTCAATTACAGTTGTCTGTAATTTCCCCCCACCACTCCTCCCCACCCAAGCCAATCCCACCTCCCTCCTTTGCTCCCACCCTCCCCCTTGGTTATGTCCATATGTCCTTTATAGTGGTTCCTGAACACCCTTCTCCCCACTGTCCCCTTGCCCCTCCCCTCTGGCTATTGATTGTTCTTAATTTCAATGTCTCTGGTTATATTTTGTTTGCTGATTTCTTTTGTTGATTATGTTCCAGTTAAAGGTGAGATCATATGGTATTTGTCCCTCACCGCCTGGCTTATTTCACTTAGCATAATGCTCTCTAGTTCCATCCATGCTGTTGCAAAGGGTAGGAGCTCCTTCTTTCTCTCTGCTGCATAGAATTCCATTGTGTAAATGTACCATAGTTTTTTGATCCACTCATTTACTGATGGGCACTTAGGTTGCTTCCAGCACTTGGCTACTTTAAATTGTGCTGCTATGAACACTGGGGTGCATAGGTTCTTTTGGATTGGTGTTTCAGGGCTCTTAGGGTATAATTGCAGCAGCAGAATTGCTGGGTCAAAGGCAGTTCCATTTTTAGTTTTCTGAGGAAATTCCATACTGTTTTCCACAGTGGCTGCACCAGTCTACAATCCCACCAACAGTGCACGAGGGTTCCCTTTTCTCCACATCCTCTCCAACAGTTGTTTGTTGATTTGTTTATGATGGCCATTCTGACTGGTGTGAAGTGGTATCTCATGGTGGTTTTAATTTGTATCTCTCTAATGGCTAGTGATGCTGAACATCTTTTCATATGTCCCTGGGCCCTCCGTATATCTTCCTTGGAGAAGTGCCTGTTCAAGCCTTTTGCCTATTTTTAAGTGGATTTTTTGTCTTCCTGGAGTGGAGTCGTGTGAGTTCTTTATATATTTTGGAGATCAAACCCTTGTCAGAGGTATCATTGGCAAATATGTTTTCTCAAATAGCTGTTTCTCTGATCATTTTAATGCTGTTTTCTTTAGCCATGCAGAAGCTTTTTAATTTGATGAGGTCCCATTTGTTTATTCTTTCCTTTATGACCCTTGCTTTGGGGGACATATCAGTGAAGATGTTGCTGAGAGGAATATCTGAGATTTTCCTGCCAATGTTTTCCCCCAGGACTTTTATGGTGTCACAACTTATATTTAAGTCTTTTATCCACCTTGAATTTATTTTTGTGTATGGTGTAAGTTATTGATTGAGTTTCATTTTTTTGCATGTAGCTGTCCAGGTCTCCCAACACCATTTGTTGAAGAGGCTATTTTTACTCCATTTTATGCTTCTTCCCCCTTTGTCAAATATTAATTGAGCATAGAGACTTGGGTTTATTTCTGGGAGGTTTGCTAATATGTTGTTGAGGATTTTAGTGTCTCTCTTCTTCAGCGATACTGGCCTATAGTTTTCTTTGCTATGTCTTCATCTGTTTTTGGGATTAGGATGATGCTGGCTTCATAAAAACAGTTTGGGAGTCTTCCGTCTTCTTGGATTTTTGGAATAGTCTGAGAAGGGTAAGGGTTAGCTCTCCCTTAAATGTTTTGGGAGATTTTATTTTCCTAGAAATTTGTCCATTTCACCCTGGTTTTCAAATTTCTTGGCATATGGTTCTTTGTAGTAATTTCCTACAATTCTTTGTAACTCTGTGGTATCAGTTATAATCTCTCCTCTTTCATTTCTGATTGTGTTTATTTGGGTCCTTTCTCTTTTTTCTTGATGAGTCTGCTTAAAGGCTTGTCGATTTTGTTTCTCTTTTTGAAGAACCAGCTCCTGGATTTATTGATCCTTAGAATTGTGCTTTTATCTCTATGTCATTTAATTCTGCTCTGATCTTGGTTATTTCCTTCCTCCTACTCACTCTGGGCTTTGTTGTTGTCCCTCCAGTTCTTGTAGATGTAGGGTTAAGCTGTTTATTTGAAATGTTTCTATTTTTTTTTTAGGTAGGGCTGCATCACTATAAATTTCTCTCTCAGGACTGTCTTTGCTGTGTTCTGTAAGTTTTGGACTGTTTTGTGTTTGTTTTCATTTGTTTCCAGAAACTTTTTCATTTCTTTCCTTATCTCATTATTAATCCATTCATTGTTTAATAGCATGTGATTCAATCCCCATGAATTTTAGTGTTTTTGAGTTTTTTCCTTGAGGTTGGTTTCCAGTTTCAGACCCTTGTGGTCTGAGAAAATGCTTGATATTATTTCAACTTTCTTGAATTTGTTGAGGCTGGTTTTGTGTCTTATTATGTGTTCTATGTTTGAAAAAGTCCCATGTGCATGTCAAAAGAATGTGAACTTTGTGTCTTTGGTATGAAAGTTTCTATATATATTTGTTAAGTCCATTTGATCTAGGTCATTGTTCAATGTGGCAATATCCTTGTTGATATTTTGTTTGGAAGATCTATCCATTTTTGACAATGGGGTGTTAAAATCCCGTAGAATAGGTGTGTTGCTGTCTATATCCTTCTTGAAGTCCTCCAAGATTTTCCTTAAATATTTGGGTGCTCCTGTGTTGGGTGTACATATGTTTACAATGTTTATGTCAATCTTTATGGATTCTTCCCTTGAGTATCATTAAGTGTCCTTCAGTGTCTCTTTTTATGGTCTTTGCTTTGAAGTCTATTTTGTCTGATGTAAGTATTGCTATACCCACTTTTTTTCTCTGTCCATTTGCTTGGAATATTTTTTTTCCAACCCTTCACTTTCAGTCTGTGTAGGTCTTTTGTTCTGAGGTGGGTCTCTTGTAGGCAGTATATGTGAGGGTCATGTTTTCTTATCCATTCAGCTACCCTATGTCTTTTGATTGCAACATTTAATCCATTCATATTTTATGTTATTATTGATAGGTGTTAATTCATTTTTTTCTGCTTTGTACCTGTGTCCCTTTCTCTCTCGCTCTTTTTCTTCCTCTTCTCATAGCAGTCCCTTTTTCATAATCTTTCAGTGCTGGTTTGGTGGGAGTGTATTCTTTCAGCTTTCTTTTGTCTGGGAAACTCCTCATTTGGCCTTCCATTTTAATTGAGAACCTTGCTAGGTAGAGTAGTCTTGGCTGCAGGCCTTTGCTTTTCATTACTTGGAATATTTCTTGCCATTCTCTCCTGGCCTGTACTGTTGAGAGATCAGCTGCTAGCCTTATCGGGGCTCCCTTATATGTTACTTTCTGTTTCTCCCTTGCTGCTTTTAAGATTCTTTGTCTTTAAAAGTTGGCATTTTAATTATGATGCGTCTTGGAGTAGGCCTCTTTGTGTTCATCTTGATTGGGACTCTTTGTGTTTCCTGAACTTGAGTGGTTTTTCTCCTTTCCAAGTTCAGAAAGTTTTCTCTCATTATTTTCTCAAACGGGGTTTCTATCCCTTGTTCCTTTTCTTCTCCTTCTGGTATCCCTATGATTTGAATGTTGCTGCGTTTCATGTTGTTTTGCATGTCTTCCCTTAAGCTATCTTCATATTTTTTTAGTCTTTTTTTGTTCAGGTGCTCTATCTGGGTATTTCTATCTTGTCTTCCAGCTCACTAATTCGGTCCTCTGCTTCATCCAGCATGCTTGTAATTCCTTTTGGTGTGTTTTTTATTTCAGAAATTGTATTCTTCATTTCTTCCTGGTTCTTGTTTATAGTTTTTATTACCTTTTTCATACTGCTTTAGCTCTCACTCAGTTCCTGGTAGTTGTCTGTGAATTCCTTGAGCATCCTTATAACCATTCTTTTGAGTTCTTTATCTGATAGTTTGCTTGCCTCCATTTCATTTAGCTCTTTTAGTGGGAAATCTTCCATCCCTTTTGATTGCAGGTTCTTTTGTTGTCTCCCTACTTTAGGTGACTCTTTAGGTGTTTCTGTGATTCCTGATGCTCTGCTTTGCTCGTTGTCTTGTAGGGTGAACTTCTATGGTAGGAGTTCTATGGGACTCAGTGGTATGGTCTCTTTGATCTCCTTGTCTGGATGTTCTAGGGTTGCCCTTCCATTTGGGTGGGCTCTCTGGTTGTACTTGAGTTTTACCTGTTGGTGACTCCTTTGTTGGTTGGTTATCTCCTCCAGCAGGTTTACTGGTATTCACAACTCCCACCTTATCTTGTATGTGATCAGGGGCTGGGCAAAGGCAAAATGGATTACAATAGTGGCACAGTATTTTATGGGATTTAAAGTACCATCAAGTACCGGCCAAGATGGAGGCATAGATAGACACACTGTGCCTCCTCGCACAACCAAAAGAAGGACAACAAATTTTAAAACAAAAAAACAACCAGAACTGACAGAAAATCGAACCGTATGGAAGTCTGACAACCAAGAAATTAGGAAACATACATCCAGACTGGTAGGAGGTTGCGGAGAGGGCTCGCGCGGCGGGGTGGTGGCTGGCAGATCCGGGAAAGGTGTGGCTGGCAGATCTGGGAAAGGCACGGCTGGCCGGGAGAAGTGGCAGCTGCGGACCGGGCGTCCCACTCCCTCGTGAGGATAAACCAGGAGGAACAACTGGGGAGCGAGACAGACCCCGTAACCCAGAGTTCTAGCGGGGAAATAAAGCCTCAAAGCCTGATTGAAAACTCCTGTGGGGGTTGAAGTGGTGGCAGCGGGAGAAACTCCCAGCCTCACAGGGGAGCTCGTTGGAGAGACCCACAGGGTCCTAGAGCGTACATAAGCCCTCCCACTGGGAATCAGCACTGGAACCAGCACCAGAAGGGCCCAATTTGACTGTGGGTGGCGTGGAGGGTCACTGAAGGCCGGCAGAGAGCAGAGCAACCACCATTGTTCCCTCTCGGTCCCCTCCCCCACAAACAGCATCACTACACAGCGACGTGGCCGCCCCGCCCTGGTGAACACATAAGGCTCCACCCCTTACTACGTAACAGGAGCGCCAAGACAACAAAAAAATGGCCCAAATGAAAGAACAGATCAAAGCTCCAGAAAAAAATACAACTAAGCGACGAAGACATAGCCAACCTATCAGATGCACAGTTCAAAACACTGGTAATCAGGATGCTCACAGACTTGGTTGAATTTGGTCACAAATTAGATGAACAAATGAAGAATACGATAAGGGAAATGAAGAAAAATGTACAGGGAACCAACAGTGAGGAGAAGAAAAATGGGAATCAAATCAATGGTGTAGACCAGAAGAAAGAAACATTAAAGCACAACACAATGAAGAAACAAGAATTCAAAAAAATGAGGAGAGGCTTAGGAACCTCCAGGATGTCTTTAAACGTTCCAATATCCAAATCATAGGGGTGCCAGAAGGAGAAGAGGAAGACCAAGAAATTGAAAACTTATTTGAACTAATAATAAAGGAGAACTTCCCTAATTTGGCAAAGGAAATAGACTTCCAGGGAGTCCAGGAAGCTCAGAGAGTCCCAAAGAAGTTGGACCCAAGGAGGAACACACCAAGGCACATCATAATTACATTACCCAAGATGAAAGATAAGAAGAGAATCTTAAAAGCAGCAAGAGAAAAGGAGACAGTAACCTACAAAGGAGTGCCCATCAGACTGTCAGCTGATTTCTCCAAAGAAACCTTACAGGCAAGAAGGGGCTGGCAAG
>VMDR010031949.1:0-11875 GCA_007922815.1 Macrotus californicus
ATAAAATTCACATTTTTTGTATACTTTGAAAACTTTTCAGATTTTTTGTATGACATGTTTGGATCCTAGTCCCAGCTCTGCACCACTGCCTGTGTGACCTTTAGTAAATCACTCCATGCAGTCCTTTCATCAACAGTACACTATAACCATACAAAACACTGACTTTCCACATTATAAAATATTTGGTTTAATTTTTTCATTGTTCTCCAAAAGTCTATATCTGAGCGCTCCAGATTTCAGTCTGAACTATAGAAACAAGAACAAGGAGTCCTATTTTCTCATGTCGAACCACCGAACGCCAGATTGGCTGTCACTCGCTCTTCCTAAGCTTAAATAATAGGAGTGTGAAGATTATATAATAACTTATTTTCTCAAAAGTTTCTTAAGTACAATATGCTAGTTTATAATCCTTATGTTAATAATATAGCACTTACTCCGAAATGACTTTTTATACAACTTCTAACATCGTCACCAATAAGAATCAATGTTTTCTTAATTCTCATCTAGTTTCCCTTATGAGTGATACACTCCCTTTGATTTTCCTCAATTTTGGATTTAATTGTTCAGCAAGAAAAAACACTGCCTTAGTTATATAACTATTACCCCAAGCCAATGGGTCATTCATAATCATAGCGTACTTGTCAGATATGACTAGAAGATGCTGAGTTGGGGAATGTAGGTAGACAGTCAAGTTATTGGTGGGTGGACCAATATGGAAATGGTAAGCCCTTTGGAGATCAAATAAGTGAAAAGTTTCCTGTTAGAGTAGAGACTCCTAGTGCTCACCCATTTCTGATTTTTTTTCCCTCCTAGCTTCACAGGAAAACAGTACTTAGCCCCTTTGCTTTTAGGCAGAGATGCATGACTAGTGCCGCTAATGACAATCATCACTTATGGCTGTAACTCTTAAGAGCCAGTGCTCCATTTCCATGATGTTCTCTTTTCCCCTAAAATGGTTACCGTGGAAACCATATGTTAAGATGGTGATATCATAAAAAGGAGACAGCAGATGGCAAAACACACTTTCTGAGAGTCATCAGACTTGGTGTCAGCAAGAAATAACTAAGCCACTGAGTTTCAGGATTTATCTGTTGCAACACCTAGTAGTTATATATCCTGGTTAACACATCTGTAACCATCTGTGAGAAATGTGGGAAAGAAGCCAGTCCTAACATTGAGCTATGCATCACTGTATTGACTCTGGAAAGGGAAACTATAAAGGTGATTCCTTCCATTTATCAAAATCTGATTCATAACTACAACTCCCTACAAAGGGTGTAGAGGAGCTGAACAAGCCAATAAGATGATCCAAGTAATGGCAGGAATAAGGAAGGTCTGAATGTTAGAATGTCCCCAACCAGAAAAGATAGGGTATATTTTCTTTCACATCCATCCAATGTGTCTACTGTGTCTTTAATTAAAAAAAAAAAGATGGATCAGTAATTTACTCATACATCTTCCTTTCATAGTTCTCTCTATTCTTGGAACTGACAGAGCTCAAGGTCCATGTATGATAATCACCAGAATGCTTGCCTCTGGGAAAAGGGGAGATACAAGTTTTACATGGAATGACTGTCTCCAAGATCATCAGATTTTACCATACAGAATGTTGCATTAAAATTATTATCAGAATTCCAGAAGAGAGAAATAAGGAAATTTTAACCTTACTTCAAAGACATACAGAAGATAAAGATTATGTGGCAGGCACAGTGACTGTAATTCAAAAATGTTTGCAAATTAAAAAATCTAAGGGAGGCAATTATTGATGTTTTAGAGATGCCTGAGACATAAAATATCCCCTGATAATCTGTAGAAAAAGAATAGATAGGATTTGCCTTCCATGTGGCAATGAGGGTGTTCTAAGAAGTAGGCTGACACCTCTCCATTGTGTGATCACTATGTTATACTGATGTGGAAGAAAAAAAAACCAAAGTGGTTTAAGTAAGGAATACTTAATGCTTATACTTAATACTTATAATGCTAACCTTCAATTAAACACAAAATGCTTTCTTTTTTTAATAGCAAAAGAAATGGAAAGTTTCAAAATCAGTTATTAGTTACAATTGACCTACTTGGATATCCTCAACTGTGTTTGAGATCCTGTGCTCTGGGGACTGTAGAGAAAAGAGAAGGACTAACAGACTTGAAACTTAAGGACCAGCTTTACTCCTTGTTTGTTTCCATAGAGAAGCCTAGTGTGGTTTTTAACTGAGAGTCAAATCAGTTTGCATATAAAAATATGATTTTTATATATTGATCTTGTATCATGCAGCATTACTAAATCCACGTATGTTTTACTTTGTCGTTGCTATTGTTTTTGTTGTTTGTAATTTCTTTGGTCACTTTCTACCTAGACTGGCATGTCTGAAATAGAGACAGTTCTGGGTCTTTGTTTCAACACTGCTACTGCCCGTCTTTGATGTCATTTTCTTGCCTTATAGTATGGCTGGGACCTCAGGTATGAATTTGACTTGATGTTGGGAGAGCTGATATCCTTACATTTTTCCTGATTTTTCAGAAAAAGCATTCAGTCTTTCACCATTAGGAATCATGTTAGCTACAAAAATTTTTGAAGTGTCTTTTATTATGTGGAGAAATTTTGATTAAATTTTGCTTTCTAAGAGTGTTTTTATCATGTGTTGACTTTCGTCCAATGCCTTTCTACATCTGTTTGGATAATTATATAGTTTTTTATTCTTCAGGCTTTTGATATGATGAATTACATGATTTGATTCTCAATATTCAGAACTTTATAAAACTTATAAACTTTATATTTCCAGTTTCGACATTGACTGGATATGATGTATTATTATTTTTATATTGTTGATGATTTTAACATCTTTGTTTATGATGGACAACTTCAAATCCTTCAAAGGATGCAAACAACTGAAATACACATTTCTAGTAGAAATGTAAAATCATTTAGTTACTTTGAAAAACTGGCAGTTTCTTATGAATTTAGACATCTGCATTTTACCCCCAAAAAACCACTTCTAGAAGTTTAATCCACAGGAAGGCAAACCGCCATTAAAACGAAAGCTGCCCATGAAGATTTATAGTAATTTTATTCACAATCATCCTAAACTAGGACCAACCCAAATGTCTTTGGTAAACAAATGATGAGATTTTATACACACACATGCGCACACACTCACATACTGGGATACATAAAAAGAATAAACCACTAATTCACACAACACAGATGAGGCTCAAATGTATTATGGTGTGTGAAAGAAGTCAGACATACCAGTAGAAATCACATTGTAAATCTACTTAAATGTCATACTGGAAAGGTAAAATAGTAAGCACAAACAACAACAGATCAGCCTCAGGGACAGAGAATGGGAAGGGGGTTGGCTATATAAAAGAAGAAAAGTTTCTGGAACTGATAAAAAATGTTCTGAGTCTTAACTTGTAGCTCTTATACAATGGTATGCATTTGTCAAAACTCAGAACCACACTCTAAAAAGTATGAGTCTTAATCTATATAAATTATGCCTCAATAAACTTGATTTAAAATGAAAATATTATTCTTCCAATTGATATGAAGTATTATACTTGGCTACATATTCTAATAATGTTGCTCTGGCTTGTGTGGCTCAGTGGTTTGCATGCTGGCCTGTGAACCAAAGGGTCACTGGCTTGATTCCCAGTCAGGGCACATTGCGTGGGTTGTGGGACAGGTGCCCAGAGAGGGTACATGAGAGGCATCCACACATTGATGTTTCTCTCCCTCTCTTTCTCCATCCTTTCCCCCCTCTCTAAAAATAAGTAAATAAAACCTTTAAAAATAATAATGTTACTGATTTTTAATAAAAATATAGTGGCCTTTCTAATTAAATTTATTTTCTATATAGCTTTTCTTACTTTGCAGTAAGTTTATTTAAAGCTACTATTCTAACCATTCCCATGGTCATATTTTGATAAAACACCTTCAAATATGTAAAAATGGATAGAATTCTGTCCTAACTTTGAGTATCAAAAGCCAACTCATGGGTTAGTTTTTCATTAAAGTGCACAGTGTCTGAGAGAGAGATAACCTTTCCTCTTCTCTGCCAAATACTCTTCAATGTGGTACATTTACCTCTACAAGATTCATGTTTCAGGCCCACATTTATAACTTTCCTAAGAAAGATAAAAGTAGTATTTTTTTGTTGTTCATAACAAACCCAGCACTTGAGCTGTGTGCCATCCAAAATCATTTTACAGAATCTTGGAACTGCTAAGCTCCAATCATCAATTTTCCTAACGCTGAAGATTTCTAACCTGGGAAGATGGTGTAAGCTATTCCACTCTATTTCTGCTAGAGTTTCATGAACTGGATTTTTCAAAGGCAAGAATCACAGTAATGTCGCTGTTTTCTTATAGTCACTATATATATTAACAATTAAATATGATAATTAGAAACTCTGTAAAATTGTAAAGTAATACCTGGAACTTAACATTCATTGTGATGGCTCCTAATCACTTATTGTTCTTCAGAAAAATTTATAGACAGCTTCTGGATAAGGATCAATAAAGCAAACTAGATGTTTTATTGGGGATTCTCTATTAAGACTCTCCTAATACCTCATAGCAGCAATTTTCAACTGGTGTGCCTCTAGAATTTTTTTAAATTTAATCTTTATTATATTTTTTCCATTATCACCACACTGTTGTCCGCGTCCATGGGTCCTTCTCCTTTATGTTGAACCCTCAAGAATTTTTAAAACACATAATACCTGACTATTTAGTCAGAGGCACTGACCACTTTTCTTTTAGATTGTAAAAAAAATGACTACAGCCAACACAACAATATCTTTCTAGTGTGAATGAATAAAAATTATACCTATTTTTTGTCAGATCAGCAAAAATATATTTTTAGGTGTGCCACAGAATTTTAGTAATTAGTTTCTATGTGCCATGATTGAAAAATGTTAAAATCACTGCCTCATAGCATTTTTACAAAGGATAAAACTATCCAATAGTACACTAATATCTTATCTGTGCCCAGTGAGAACTCAAATTTTGGCTGTTAAAACTAATATTTTATTA
Source organism: Macrotus californicus (assembly GCA_007922815.1). Classification (NCBI taxonomy): domain Eukaryota; kingdom Metazoa; phylum Chordata; class Mammalia; order Chiroptera; family Phyllostomidae; genus Macrotus; species Macrotus californicus. The sequence continues at coordinate 5,035 of VMDR010031949.1, forward strand.
TTATAAAATAACAACAATGGCCAGAATGGCCGCATATCATTTATCAAGAAGGATAAGATGAGCAGTTTTGTGTTGTTTTAATAACTCTATTATCAATCAAAACATGGCAGTGATTGCAGGCCTAAGGCTTAGACTTAAAAGAAATGAAGATAAAGTGATAAAATCATGCCTTGGATCAATAAGAAATACACCAGCTTTACTCTATGTTTTCTTTTTGGTTGCTGTAGAATAAAACCGGCTTCTACAGGAATATGTGAGTGTTTTGGCTGAAGAGAGCTGCTTGTACTTTCCATTTTCATCTAATAAAAAAAGAAGAAAGGACTCAAGAATAGCTCATGGGGTGGTACTGGTAGCGCGAGCGAGGCCAAAGGAATTTGTTCCAGTCTGGAGTCAGGTGGTCTAATCATGTTTGAAATAATATTTTCAAGGCTGCACAGTCTCCCTCAGATCTGCCTCAAATAGGGGCATTCTACTTGGAGGGGACTAAAAAGACTCCAAATGGCCTTCATTTTCCCTTTTATTGATGACTTTACCAGCATTGACATGCTACATTATAGCTTCAAGTACACTAGAGTCCTTGAAGTTGGATGGCTAAGATCCATAAAGAATTCAAATTAGGAATAAAGGAATAGTTTAAGCCTAGTAGTTGTCCACATTAACAATGTCCTTTTACTGCTTTTTCAGATTCATTTTTCAGGTGTTAACAGCATGGACACACATAGTATGAATCATTACCTCATTGTTATTGACGCATAGTTTGTCTCTGGAGATAAACCCTGCATTTACCTTCATGTATGTTTTATTATGAAAAATTACCAGCAAAAGACTAGCAGAGATTCAGTTATTTAATTAAAATAAATATATTTCATTAATGCATAGAATTAAGCCTTTACACCTTCTTTCATTTTACTTATATCTATTTTTTTTAAGTTTCCCAAAATTAAACACGTATAACTCTTCAGATCCTGGTGCACTTTAGAGTAGCTCTTTCAAGCTGTGCCCTACTGTGCCCTGGGGATTCTGGAAAGTCTCCGCAGGGGCGACTGTGGGCTGGCGTGTGGGTAGATGGCAATCAATCAGAGGCCCTCATTCCCACCCTGCTTGAGCAGTGCTAAACAAGATTCTATCTAATGTATATAACAGTAATCACCATTGAAAAGTAAAACATGTTTTTCAAATAAAAAGAAAATATTTTGGAAGCAGAAACTCCAACAGTACCATATTACATCATCCTAAATTGACTGGGTTTTTTTTAGGATTTTATTTATTTATTTTTAGAGAGAGGCAAAGGGAAGGAGAAAGAGAGGGAGAGAAACATCAATGTATGATTGCCTCTCACACACCCCGTACTAGGGACCTGGCCTGCAACCCAGTTATGTGCCCTGACTGGGAGTCGAACCGATGACCCTTTGGTTCCCAGGCCCATGCTCAATCCACAGAACTATACCAGCGAGGGCCTAAATTAACTGTTTTAATAATAAAAATCTGTTTTAGAACTATAACAATGCATTAGAAACAATGCATTCCTTAGAAATATGTTCCTTAGAAACAACACATTCAGTGATTTCACTCTTTATATTTAAAAATGGATTAGAAAAATCCGAGGATACTAATTTTATATGCATTATAACAAGATCCTAAGGATGAGTGAATACAGAAATTAATGTGACAGGAAGCTTGAAAGGACGGCCTACCTTGTTTGATTGAGCTTAGCTATACTGAGCTTCGCAGATACTGTGTTTTTACAAATTGAAGGTGTGAGACATCTCTGCACTGAGCAAGTCTACCAGCACCATTCCTCTGACAGCTTTTGCTCACTTCACGTTTTTGTGCTGCATTGTGGTGATCCTCACAGTACAGTTAGGCACCGCATAATGGCATCCCAGTCAACTCAGGCCACCTCTACGGCTGTGGTCTCAGTAGATTCTAATGGAGCTGAGAACTCCCTATTGCCAAGTAGCACTGTGGCCTTCATAACGTTGTAGCATAATGCACCGCTCATGTGTTTGTGGTGGTGCTGGTGTAAACAAACCTACTGTGATGGCAGTTGTGTAAAAGTACAGCACACACAATTATGTTTAGTATATGATACTTGATAACAGTAATACATGACTATGTTACTAGTTTTGTAGTTACTACTACATCTTCCTGGAAAAAGTCCAACCACTGTTAATGTAAGGAGAGTGGTTTGAGTGACATCAGTGTAACCTGGCAGCCAAGGAGAGTGGACTGGGATGTGCATGTGTGAACAATGATGACTTCACTGTACTAGTCAGTGGGGGTGGTAGACACCGTTGAGTGAACATGTGTTCTGTGTGGCCACTGCATTCAAAATGACTGCACAAGTACAGAAACAAATCTGCATCCAATTTTGCATTAAGCTTGAACTTTTCTCCTTGGAAACTGTTTGGATGGTTCAGAAGGCCACAGCTATGGGCAACTGGTGACTGGCAGCTTTGTCACGAAAATACACCTGCTTATGCATGATCTTGTACAGTTTTTTGGCGAAATATCAAATCACCCTGGTGACTCAGTCTCCCCAACAGCCCAGATTTGGCACCCTGAGACTTCTGTCTTTTCCCAAAACTAAAATCACCTTTGAAATGGAAGAGATTTCAGACCTTCAATGAGATTCAGGAAACTAGAGAGGGCTAGCTGATGGTGACTGGGAGAACTGTGTGAGGTCCCAAGGTGCCTACTTTGAAGGGAACTATGGTGTCATTGTCCTATGTATGGTGTTCCTTGTATCTTGTATCGTCTTCAATAAATGTCTCTATTTTTCATGGCTGGACACCTTCTGGACAGAAGTTGTGTACTATACTTTTTATGGTTATTTTAGAGTGTTCTATTACTACTTCTTAAAGAACTGCTGTCAAACAATATGACATGTTACACAGGCAGCAGCTTCTTACATCTTTTGTTAATCTCATCTTTTGATTCCATCACTTTCTCTTGTACTTGACTGAGTCTCATGTGGTTTTGTGCAGTGATAGGCTGTGTGGGTTTACAACCTAGGAGCAACAGGCAATACCATGTAGCCTAGGAATGTGGTAGGCTAGACCATTTAGATTTCATGTAAGTTCACTCCATGATGTTTACACAATGGCAGAATCACTCAACACTGCATTTCTAAACTGTATCTCTGCTGTTAACTGACGCATGACTGTATTTCAAACTTCTTTAGCATTATTATGAGTTTATGGTGCTTTGTGATCTTTGATGTTATTCTTGTAATTGCTTCAAATAACCAGGAATTGTGCCCATATAAAACAGCAAACTAAATTGATAAATATGTGTGTGTGTGTGTGTGTGTGTGTGTGTTCTGACTATTTCACCAGCAGGCTATTCCCCTGTCTCTCTCCCTCTCCTTGGGCCTCCTATTCCCTGAGACACAATATTGAAATCAGGCTAATTAGTAACCCTATTACTGCCTCTAAGTGTTCAAGTGAAAGAAAGAGTTTCATGTCTCTCACTTTAAATCAAAAGCTAGAAATGATTAACTTTTGTGAGGACATCATGTTAAAAGCTGAGACAGGCCAAAAGCTAGGCCTCTTCTACCAAACAGTGATCCAGGTTGTGAAAGTAAAGGTTTTTGAAGGATGTTAGAAGTGCTACTCTGGTGAACACACAAATCGTAATAAAGTGAGACAGCCTGATTGCTAATATGGAGAAAGTTTTAGTGGTCTGGATAGAAAATCAAATCAGCCACAACATTCCCTGAAGCCAAAACCTAATCCAGAGCCTTGTATTCAATTCTGTGAAGGCTAAGAGATGTGATGAACCACAGAAGAAAAGTTTGAAGCTAGCAGAGATTGGTTCATGGGGTTTAAGGAAAGAAGCCATCTCCATCACATCAAGTGCAAGGTAAAGCAACAAGTGCTGATGTAGAAGCTGCAGCATGTTATCCTTAAAATCTCGCTAAGGTAATGAATGAAGGTGGCTACACCAAACAACACATTTTCAATATAGACAAGACAGCCTTACCTTAGAAGAAGATGCCATCTAGGACTTTCATAGCTAAAGATGAGAAGTCAATACCTGACTTCAAAGTTTCAAAAGCAGGATAACTCTCTTGTTAGGGGCTAAGGCAGCTCTTTACTTTAACTTGAAGCCAATGTTCATTTATTCCAAATTTCCTAGAAGACTTTAAAATTATGCTAAATCTCCTCTGCCTGTGCTCCATAAATGGATCAATAAAGCCTAAATGACAGCACATCTGTTTACAACATGGTTTACTAAATGTTTTAAACCCATTGCTGAGGCATTCTGCTCAGCAGAAAAAAGAAAAAAAAGATTCCCTTCAAAATATTACTGCTCATTGACAATGTAGCAGGTCACCCAAAAGTTCTGATGGAAATGTACAACAAGATTAATGACATTTTCATGCCAGTTAGCCTAACATCCTTCCCCACTATACAGATCAAAGAGTAATTTCAAACTTCATGTCTTACTATTTAAGAAATGAATTTTGTAAGGCTGCAGCTGCCATAGATAGTGATTTCTCTGATGGATCTGGGCAAAGTAAATTGCAAATCTTCAGGGAAGGATTCACCATTCTAGATGCCACTAAGAAAACTTTTGATTCCTGGGAAGAGGTCAAACTCTAAACATTAATAGGAATTTGGAAGAGGTTTATTCTAACCCTTATGGATGACTTTAAGGGGCTCAAGACTTCAGTGGACAAAGTAACCACATATGTGATGGAAAGAGCAAGAGAATTAGAAGTGTCATCTGAAGATGTGACTGAATTGCTGCAAACTCATGATAAAACTTTAAGGGATGATAAGTTACTTCCTATGAATGAGCAAATAAGAGGGTTCTTGAGAAGGAATCTACCCCTGATGAGGATGCTGTGAGGATTATTGAAATGGTAATAAATAGTTTAGAATATTACATGAACTTAGATGACAAAGGAATGGCAGGGTTTGAGATGACTGACTTCAACTTTGAAAGAAGTTCAGTGGGTAAAATGCGATCAAACAGCATCCCGTGCTACAGAGAGATTAGTAGTGAAAGAAATAGTCCATAAAGGCAGCAGACTTCACTGTTGTTTTATTTACAAAATTGTATTGAGTCCCCCAGACTTTCAGCAGCCACAGCCCTAAGCAGTCAGCAGCTCTCAACATCAAGGGAATGCCTTCCACCAGCAAAACAGACAGCAACTTGCTAAAAGCTCAGAAAATGGTCAGCGTGTTTTAGTAATAAAGTATTTTTAAGTTAAGGTATGCACAGTACATCGTTTTTCTAGCAATGCTATTTCACTTAATTGACTATAGTATAGTGTGAACATAACTTTTACATGTGCTGGGAAACCACAAAAAAGGGTGATTTTCTATATTTTGATACTTGCTTTACTGCGGTGGTGTAGAATGGAAGCCCCAATATCTTCGAGATGCCCTTATTATATATATAATTTTTCTACAGCTACAGCCTTGGCATTGGTGTAAAATTTTTAACAAGTGAAGTTCTGTTTTCAAAATTAGTATTTTAATTATTTTTATGGATCATCTCTATTAAGAATATAGTACTTGCTGAAGTGATTCTGAAGAGTTTTGGTAAAAATTCTTCAAATATCTCAAGTGATGAAGTGTGTGAAACAAAAGAAAACAGCAACGACAAAATAACTTATGAGGAAGAGACACCAAAATGAGAGAATTACATCCCTAAAGACATTTTAAAAACTATAAAAATGCTCTAAAGCATATATGTAGGCAAGCACAGAGTTTTCTCTTCCTTGTGAATGCTAACATGCAAACTAACAAAAATAAGCTTAATACTAAAAAATAATTTTCCAAACTTATCATAGTTCTATTTATATCGATTGAATCTATATGACACATAAAACCTGGGAACCTACTTAAAGGTAGTACATAAATACTTTAAAACTTTTTATTAATACTTTCCCCATGGTAAACATTATACAAAAGCAAATTTACAATGCATCATATTTTTAATTTTTACCGTATTGCGAGATTGTCAACCAAATATCACAGATCCAAATTCAGTAATGCTTAATATTTGCAGTTTGTCAGAAAAATAAATTGCAAATTAACACTGAGGTTGCAACATCTTTATTCACTCCATGGGTGATTTTCAGAATGATTAACAAGCAGTATGTCATGGGAAAAAATGAGAATGGATGTACGAAACAGATGTGAGCTCTGAGAAACTGCAACGACCGTAGCATGCTCGGCAGAAAACAGCCCTGCCCTCTTCTGTTGAGTTTCCACATTTTAATGGCTTATTAATGAATTGTATGTTCCAGCAATGTTGAATCTCTGACAAAAGAGATCATCAGGGAGCCAGTGAATCATGGCTAAAGCACCACATTCCTGCTTTCTAGTCTTTTCCTGCATTTACATGAATCCCCCTAAGTCAAAATGACCCCTTAATTCAGTATTTTAATATATTTGGCTATTGCAGTCTGTGGGGGAAATTTTCCATGATCATTAATATAATGTCTCATTTCTAATGATGATATGCCTCTGTGATAGAAATTCATGGATAGTAATGAAAATTTAAAATAATATTTTTAAAATATTATAATTGATTTTTTTTAATTTTAGACATTTATCAGCTGCCTTGTTGAAAGGGCTACATTGCATATGGGTTGTTTCCCCTGCTGATTATAGTACATTATCCTTTCCTTTCATGGTTATTCTGTACACACTGTCAATAACGGATTCTTCTCTGTTCCTAATCGAGTGTTTTGTGTTTTTTTGTGATTAAAATAGCTTCACATTCTATGCTTCATGAAACTTTAAGTACTTGTTTTAAAGAACTTCCTTTTTTAAAAGACTGATACGCTCTTCTGAAAAGACCATCTGCTTTCAAATTTCAT
>VMDR010031950.1:0-11876 GCA_007922815.1 Macrotus californicus
CAGTTGGTTGGAACATCACCTCAATATTCAATCCCTGTCAGGACATAGACAGGAATCAACCAGTGAATGCATACATAGGTGCAACAGTAAGTCGATGTCTCTCTCTCTTTCTTAAGTCAATAAAAATTAAAAAAATATTACCGTATTAAAAATTGTATAGAAATTTCATTTTGATCTTCTAGGTTTTCCAAAGAGTTCACTAACTCTATATTTCATATGACTATGAGGTGATGGCCAGTTTATTTATAAATATATTTATAACACCAACTAAATGAAAATGGATTTTATCAACAGGCATTATTGGGAGTAAATTTTAAATTAGAAATCAAATTAACAATGCAACTGAGTTTGAAATCTATGCTTTAAAAATTGGTTAATAGTACTTATCACACTAGAGAATGAAGCAATATGGTTTACAACAAATTTAATTTAAAACCATGAGAAATAAATCCTAAAATTAGATGTGTGTTTGTATTTATTATACCTGCATTAAACATTTAGAGTATATATATATATATATGTGTGTGTGTGTATGTATGCATATTCATGTATATATAGATATTTGTACTTGCTACATACATACTTTGTGTTTAATACACAAAACATTTATATTTAGTAAAACACACACTCATATACCCATCTAAAACAAGTAAAGGTGTTTCTTTGTATGTTAAATTAAGTTCCATAGACTGAATTTATTGGCCAATGCATTTGAAAGATATATCTATACGAAAGTAGGGAAAAGGGCAAATTTGGGCAGAGGGAGCAGACATTTGTAACGTGGGTACAAATGAAGACTCTAGCTATTTTACAGGGACATCAGGAGCTGTCATGGTCCTTCAGATTTGTCCCAAACTGATGCAAAACAATTGAGCCCTTGTAGCACCATATCAGCAGCCATTTACTGAGGGATACCCTTGGAGAGGATGCAATTTTGGTCAAGCCAGTTTCCTATGACTGAGAGTAATTACAATGACAAATGCAACTGAGCATTTTCATCAGCTGATCTTCTTAACAGCTAAGGGATGGATACATTGGCCTTGAAATGGATATATGGGCACAGAACTAGTGGATTCACACAGTTCACCACTTTACCTCTTAAATCTAGCCAGATATCTTTAAATAAATTTGCTTAATCTAGGCATCTCCCAGTTTCACTTTTCTGTTTAGTGGAAAGAACTAAAATTTATGCTACTGTAATTGATCTTGAGGCTATTTTTGATACTTGTTACTTACTCAACTTTAAGTTTTCCCTTGTCTTGAGTTAGTATCCTGGCTTATCTAGTTAGCTTGCCTGGTGTAGAGAGCCAAGCCCACATCACTGAGGGGTTTGGGCTCCTGAAAGTTTAATAGGGAGCATTCCCCCTCTTGGGACCAGGCCATATGAACTTGTGAAAAAGAACAAATTACTCATATGTACCACTTAGGAACACATGTTAAGTGGTTATTTCCCCATCACCTTTTTTCAATTAATAATTCTATCTATTAAGAAAACAGCCATGCACAATGGTCCATGATTTAGGGTGTATATTTTACCCTGGAAGATTCTCAGTCCTCATTACTTATCGGTCTTAAGTTAGTATTTCAGCTCCATTTACAAGAGATCATTCTAATGTTCTCACAGACAAGCAGTTGTTGCATGGTGTGGAAAGTGATAAGACAAAAGCATTCCATGGCTTTTTACCAGCTCAACTTCCCCACCCTTCCCTCTGCTTTTGAATGCATCTCATAGTCTTTTTAAACTATTTTATTTATTTGTTTTTAGAGAGAGGGTAAGGGAGGGAGGAAGAGAGGGAAAGAACCATCAACGCAAGAGAGGAACATTGATTGTCTGCCTCCCCCTTGTACCCTGACTGGGGACCAAACCCACAGCCCAGGCACGTGCCCTGCCTGGGAATCAAACTGGTGACCCTCTGTCTCACAGAAGATGCTAAACCAACTGAACCACACCAGTCAGGACAGAATGCATCTCATAGTCTTAGCATTATATAGCATCCTGTTTTGAAATACTCTGTAATTTCTCAAATATAGTTACAAAAGCCCTACAGGTAGGAAAGACAAACTATTTATAGAATATGCATTGATCCGGGTAAGCGTTATTCACACTCCCTTTTGGAGGACTGAAAAAGTTCAATGTAATAAACTTTGTGGCACATCCCATTTACTTAAAACCAGAGGATTCAGTCTCATAAACCTTCTTCTATTTCTTAAAGGTATGTATTTGCCACATCCTGTAGTTTCTCCTGGTTATAATCCATTTTTTTCCTTAGCAGGCCCAACATATCTCTAATTGGTTATTGGTCAGGTGACCAGCAGGAAATTTTAGGAGTAGGTCCTGAAAGGGTATAGAATTGCCTTAAAAAGTATGAGGTCAATAAGGCATCCACATGGATCTTAATCCATAGAGGCGGTTGGGCATTATGAGCAAGAATTAAAATATAAGCATTAAAATGAAATCAAAGCAGATTCTCAAATAATGTGCATGCACATGAGTTTACGGGCATATGTGTATGCATGTGTATAATATGCTAATTCCAGATGTTTTGTTTTAGTCTAAGAGAGGCCTCTATATACTTTATGAAGAGGACAGAGGCATTGAACTTTGATAAAATATGACTTATGGATTACTACTAGGTAATAAAATGATTGAAACTTAGATGGCATTAAAGTTATGCATTCTGTCCAAAGCACAGGAGATCGCCTACCTGTAGCTGATGTTGTTTGCTGGTCTGACAGCCTCCTCAGGGTGAATCCAGGTCAACAGTTTTATTCACCAACTTTAATTCTTTCTTGAATTCAAGGAAAATAAAACAAGGCATAGCAAAACAAGACAGTGCTACAGAGAAGCACTGAAATAAATTACAATAAAAAGCTGTGGATTTACTGTTTGTGTTTTTCAAGTTTCTCTCCTGCCATTATGATCCTAATCCATGTGGAGATGGAATTCCTGATTAATGTAACTGTGATCAAATAAAACAAACTAATACATGAAATAGTGGGCTTTGCAATTACTATGACAGAATAATTTCTGCAAGAACAGGGGGTTCCATGGTGCTTATGTCTCTGGGAAATATTGGCAAGTAGAAGAAGGAGTTGAGGCAAAAAGCTTGTCTGAATTTCATTTTCTTCCATCTAACTTTAACATCTTAAAAGCAAAAAGTGAATGCCTAGTTCTTGTGCCTTCTGGGGTTACCCTTTTCTTTATAATCTAGGTAATATAGAACACAGCTTGTGTCTTCTCTCTGTGCAATGGCTATAAGACCCTGATTTTTATAGAGTCTTAGCCCTGGTAATTGTGTACATTCCCAGAGATGATTATATCTCGAACAAACTCACCCTAAGTATCTGTTTATCATCTCTTGCTTGACACTCCTACTCTGAGCTTCTCTGATGATTACTTTTTATTCTTTTAAAACCATCTCTCAGGTAGTGGCCTCGGGCACATGTCATTATATGACAAGCAAAGTCATATCTTGAATCTTCCTCCCTTAACTCTTCTGCATGTGCACACACACACACACACACACACACACACACACTATTCACTATTATAGAAAAGCTAGGGTGAGACTATAGGATAAAAAACAAGAGAAACTCCAAAAAATTGGGAAACTTAGAATAAAATTAAAATGCAAACAATAAATAAAAGCACACCATATATACAGAAACTGGTTACTAGGGTTCGCTGTTTCTTCCCCACCAGGTTTTCTGCCAGCCTTGGTTCCCCTGTTCCATCCTGTCCCTTTAGCTGCCCACGGTCTCTCAAAGTTCAAATTTCACTTTTCAGGGGTCCGGTTCATCTGCTTTGTCCCTCTCTGGAGTGCAGGCTCTATCCTTGGATTCAGAGGGAGAAATAATTCCTTCCAAATTCCCAGATGAAAGTGGCTGCCTCGATTTGTCCCTGAATGATCTACGAAGCAGCCCTTCCTTCAGGGGAAACGGCTACTCTGACTCCTGGATGTTTTATGTGGCCTGGGGCCAGGTTCAGCCATCACAATTACAGGATCTGTCTTTCTCAGGCAGCAATTAAAGCTCTGTTGAGAATTATACTGGCTGCTTAAATAAGTCTCCTTAGTGTCCACCCCTTAATTGAGGGAGGGTCTGTCTAGAGACAAACTTCAGCTTTATCCCAGGAAGACAGAAGGTGCATACAACAGACCACTTACTTGTTTTTTGGATTATTTGTTTTTGTATCTACCTAATGTAAAGTCAAGGATCTAAGGACAGAAATAAATTGCTGATAACTTTAAGACAATATCGTGTCCCTGCTACATAAATGGATTGGATACAAATAGTGTGTTTTGTTTTGGTAGTTATTCAATCAGTATATTGTCTGCCTTAAAAATATTATACTTAAAAAATCATATCAGTTATAAAGTTTTCCAGAGTCAATGGTTCCCTTAATTCTGCACTGTCATGTATGGTTTTTATTTTACATGTATTTCGGGGGATAGTGTAACACAAGTGGCAGCTAATTTTGTGATAGAAATAATTAATAATACCTGGAATTGACGGGGAAATACATATCTTTATATATTGGAAGATTAAAATAAATTCTACTTGCAAATATTCTTTAGAGAGAGCAGGTAAATAGTTAACTAGCAAGTATTGCTGAGAAGAATTCACATTCTAGGCCTGGCCTTAGGCTACATGTGGTGGGTGAAATGCTGCTTAAACTTCACAGAAGCTTCTGGTATCTAAAAGCTTCAGTCATTCTTCTTGGAGATATATTTCTCATAAGCCTGAGGGTGTGTTTTTGAAAATTCTAAATGTGTTAGGCTTATACTCATTTCTTTATAATTTACTTCCTAAATGACACATAAGCACTCGCAATTTCTTGGTAAACAAGTGCTACGTTATTTGCTTTCTCCTTTGAAAAAAAATATATCTATGGCGTGTGTTTGATAAAACAGGTTTAAAGCCTTCTTGTGTCATATGAATCTTATTTATTTGTACTAGTCTCATGTTGACAGCATACTTACTTTAGTTACTTTACTGTATTTTAGTCAACCATGAAATCCTACTCAATTATTTATTTTCATATTCCAATCGTATGACCTCACCATTTCTGCCAAACTTGAGTCATTGTAAATCCCTGCCCTGGATTTGCTACAGTTAGACATTCTCCTTCCGAATGTTCTGCCTGGAGGAACAGCTGCTCTCTCTCTCCCTCATAGCAGAATCTGTCAAAGTGGCCCTGCACCCTGGCCTGTCCAGTGAGAGTTACTCAAGAAAAACTGCTGATTGAAAATAATGTGCAGAACCACCACTTATTATCGCTATGGTAAATCTTTCTCTTTAGTAGCAAAGGGCCGCTTAGAAACAGTGTCAAAGTACACATAGCCACATAACTGTAGTTCGGAATATAGATTTCACCAAACGGTTCCTTTGAGGTCTCACACCATGTTTTGAAAATATTTCTTAAGAGAACATGGAAATCTGATAATAAATATGTTCTCGATTGCGGAGAAATGATGAAAAATCATGAACTATTTTATGGTGCCTCTCAGCGGCTTTTTAAACAGAATTTCTTCGAAATCATTTTTAGCTGAACTTCCAGAAATGTGACTTTATCTATCAACTCTAGAGATCAAGGGCTCTTGTTTTTGATGCCATCGTAAATAAGGTTGTTTTCTTTATTTCTTTTTTAGGTAGCTTGTCCTTAGTGCATAGAAATGCAACTGATTTTTTTGTGTCTTGATATTGTATTCTGAAACTTCACAGAATTCATTTATTAGTTCTAACTTTGTTTTTTTCTTTTTTGGTGGAAAATGGAGCTTGTATTTTTTTCTGTATATAATATCAGGCCATCTGCAAATAGTGACAGTTTTACTTCTTCCTTTTGAATTTGAAGGTCTTTTATTTATTTTCTTGCCTGATATCTCCATGTAAAACTTCCATTACTGTGTTGAACAGGGGTGTTGAGAGTGTGAACTCTTGTTTCTGATCTTAGAGAAAACGTCTTCTGTTTTACACTCTTCAGTGTGATGTTTGCTGGCTTGTCATCTATGGCTTTATTATGATGTATTATACTTGCCAATTTGCATGGGTTGAACCACCCTTGCATACCCAGGATGAATCCTACCTGATCATGCTGAATAATCAATAATATGCTTCTGAATTTGATTTGCTAATATTGATTGATTATTAATAATAATATTAATATTATTGATGATGTTTACATCTATATTCATTTATTTGTCGTTAGTTTTCTTTTCATTGTCTTTATCTTTGTTGTCAGAGTAAAGCTTGCCTCGTAAAATGAGTTTGCAGATGAACACTCTCTTCAATTTTTAGAAGAATTTTAAAAAGATTGGAATTAATTCTTCTCTAAGTATTTGGTAGAATTCATCAGTGAAACCATCTGGTCCTCAGCTTTTACTTTCTGCGAGTTTATTTTTATTATTATAGATTCAATCTCCCTACATGTGATTGGTCTGTTCAAATTTTCTATTTCTTCATGATTTGGTCTTGTCAGGTTATATGTTCCTAGAAATTTTTCCATTTTTTCCAGGTTATTCAATTTGTTGGAATGTGATTGTTCATACTGTTCTGTTGCGACCATTTGTATTTTTGTGACATTGGTTGTGCTGTCTCCTTTTCCATTTGTAATTTTCTTTATCCAAATCCTATCTCGTTTTGTTCATCTTGTTTCCTCCTGCAAATGACCCACAGTGCTTTGGAAGCTGGATGCCACCTTCGGCTCACTTTGCCCCCTTGAGAAATTCTAGCCCCCTGAGGCCTTCCTGGTGCGGCACTGCATCAGCCTCAGGGAGGGGTCGTGTGTTGCAGACTCCGACCTGCAAAGTCTGCGTGGTTTGTGGACGAAGATGAGAACAAACGCACACAGACTACAGAAGTCCTGTGGAGAAAAAGGGGCGGTACAGGTACTCCCTTAAGATGAGAGTCTTAAGGCTGTTTCTCCCAAGGGGAGAGAGTCTGGCCACTCTCTCAAGGGGAGAGCGCCTCGACCCTTGCCTGGACAGGTTTTATTGTTTCTCTCCGATCTTATTATCTATTACATAGAATGTTGTCGTCTATATTTTAGGTACATTCAAGGAAACAAAAATAACAAATGTAGAAGGGGAAGGTGGCAAGCTGATAATGCTCTGTCCTTCGGAAAGTTCATAGAGGCTTTGGAAATTACTTTGAAGATGGGCAATTAACATTTACTGTTTTAGACCAGGGCGAGGGAGTTTTAGCAAGAGCAACCCAAAACAGTCTGGATGCATTTTCCAGGCCTTGTTCCCACGGGAAAGCTGGTCTGAGGGTCTAGCTCCTGCCCGTCACTTTGCTCCTGTTGGCTTTCTGATGCAGGGCTGAGCCACATCTGCTATTTCTAAACAAACCTGTTCCCCACAAACATGCAGACAAAGTACAACTGTTCTTTGTAGGACAGTTCTACTACACTAATGCAGTTCTTCTTGATTTGTGTGGTCCAGTGGGATGCTTCAGACTCATCCCCAGGTTCTGGGATTCTCACATTGGCATCTTGTCTATGGATAGTTGCTAATTTGTTTTCTGGTGAGGGGGCTAAAATAGGAAATGACTGAGGTTGCCATCTTAGTGATGGCGCTTGTTTGGTTTTTGCCTAAGCTTTGATGTATATGCATGTGCATAAAAGAAAAAAAATGTTTTTAATGAATGAAGTGATATATGTTTATAAGTTACAATTAAGACTGAGATTTTATTCTACAAATCTTACATTGATTTCTTTATTATATGGTAAAACAAATAAAAATTGTACAATGCATGTAGGCTATGCCATTTGGAGAAATGCTTATGTTGTTTCTTGATACATGTGGACATAAGATATTAAATCGAACAAAGCCCTTTATAATGTAGCATTTTATGTCATAATTATTTTTTTGGCTCATTTTTTTGGCTATTTTTTTGTTTCTGTGATAACATTACTTTGAGGGCTATTCCAAATATGCAGATGTGTAATCCATGTTTCAACCTATGTCCACTCTTCCCACTCTTTCTCCAGGTGCAGGAAGCTTTCTTTTTTCACTGATTAAATACATAATGGTTTAAAGAATGGTTAAAAGGCAAAGCCAGAGATTGTGGGAGCCAGGGATGAAATTAAGCAAGACAGCTGAGGAAATCAGTATTGACTTTTCCAGTAATGGTGAAGAGTTCTAAAATAGTACTCAATGTGGAAGTTATTATTTTTGTGCCTCTGTTTAACATAATCATAAGCACCTCTTCTTTAACACCTTACCAAATACACAAATACAAATAAAAAATTATTAATACTGAAGCAATGAAGTAAATTTAAAATGATCTCGGGAACTGTTCTTTGATTACCTTTGACTGTCATAAAAATCAGAGTTGAAAATTCTTACCAAGGTAGCTGACCCTTGAACAACATGGGTTTGAACTGTGTGGGTTCATTTATCGGCAGATACTTTCTAATAAATAAAAAATCAGCCCTCCAGTACTTCCACGTCTCACATCTGCAGCATGTACAAACTGGAACTACCTCTGAATTCTAAGTAATGCCTTCTTCTTGGCACTAATGGGTTGGTAAGGGTGGTGGTAAAGGCTGAGTCAATCCACTGTCTTTCTATACAAGGGACTAGAGTGTCTGAAGATTGTGATATCATCAAGGGGTCCTGGGGCCAGTCCTGCACAGGTACTGAGGGCTAATAGAAGTGTTAGGGGAGTCAAAATTATACCTGAATTTTCTACTGCACAGAGGTCTGCACCCCTAACCTCCATGTTGTTCAAGGGTCAACTGTGATCCCCACTATGAGACCATGTGGATCATGTGAAGGTACCCTTTGAGAGATGAGGTGGTGTCCACATCTAACATATAGCAGGACCACAATAATTATTCAGGGAATGAATGACTGAATATATTAAATGCACCAGTTGATTTCCTTTAAATCACATTGAATGATATTAAGGTAATTTAATCTCTCATCCAGCTTGATTAAGTTATCAAGGCTGAGTTATCAAAAACGATGTGTTAGTTAACTTCCTTCTGGAAGCAAAATCCAAAATGGAATTAGTGGTGCACAAGGTATATTGGGAAAATGCCTATTCAAGATGGAGTCTGAGAAGGTGAGAGGGGCAATCAGACTGAGCTGCAGTCCTGACAATAGTGAAGGAGAGGAAGGCACAAGAGGACTTGGTAGAATATCTTAAACTCTGGCACCATTCCAAGAAAGGGTTAATTAGGCCATTAGGGAGTTCTCAAATCAAAATCTCTCATTTGGGGAGTTCCCGCTCTTGCAGGAATAGGGTGCATTAGTATCCCCACTAAGCAGAGTCATAAAATAGGAGCAGCCCACCAAAATATGACCCCTCATGAATGCGGTGACAGATCCAGAAAAGCAGCAGCTGAGTGGAGGGTCAATCTGTTTCCTATAGCAGGAGATGTGAATGGTGGGTTTGTATCGGTATTTCATTGTTGAAGACAAGCATGTATAATGTTCTCCCATCTCTTTTCACATATGAAACATTAAAATTCTCCACTGAAAATATTAAACGAAGGGGGGAATGGGAATTTGTATCCCCTCCTTCTACTTTAGTAATCTTTTATAACTATTAAATCTTTTAACACAATTGTGCTCCAGGTTTTATATCAATTACATATAATTGAATTATAATTTGATATTAGGAACCAGTCTACCTTGATAAATATAAAATCCCGATTAAAGGTTTTGAAAAGATAACTGGAGTACTTGACAAGTGTGGCTGATAGAGAATCTAATATACAATAATTGCCGGATATGTGAACATTTTCTTATACTCACAGTTTGTGATTGAAGGTTTTTAAAAGTTCTTTTTTTAAAAATTGGAGAGAGTGTTAGAAATGGTTTTAATGTAACAATACTTGGATTTCTATCCCTTGGGTCAATGATAATCCAAATTTTTTACTGATAAAGCTAGATACAAAGCTACAAATTTTATATGCTGGTTTTGACACCCTTTGGCCTAGGCTTTAACTTTCCAGTAGAAACTAGTTCTCACACTTCACCTTTTTCTGTTGTGCACCTCTCAACGCCTTCCACGATCGAGCGTTCCTTTCAATGACATTTTACAAAAGTTCATGAATGCTACATCTGCTAATCTGAATCAAAAATGCATCATCAATTAGATTAACTGAGGTTTCCATAATGAATGCACCTCTTTTGGTATTCATCTCTAGGCCATTCTAATTTTGCTTTATCTCTGGAAGCAAGTGCCTCTTACATGTGTAGTGGGCATATTGCTCTGCCTACTGAGAAAGAGATTTATGCTGGAGCAAAACGAAGTGGACCAGTAGTTTAGAGCACACTGGAAACAGCACCCCTGTGACCACCCAGGAAGATGGATTCCCATCTCTGCCATTTACAGTAGATTGCCACAGTTTGCACTCTTGAACTCGCACTCTTTCAAATGCCACATTCTGTCAGCCTTTATTTCCACTTACTTAATGACTAATAGGCATATTTTAAAAAAGGAATTTAAAAAGCTCAGAAATTCAGGGTGTACTATTTTGGGACGACAGTTGCACTTATTACCTTATTTCTCAAAAGTGTTCAGGGTATTTATATATATATATGTATATATATACATTTTTTTTCTGAGAAAGCATTAGCTTCATGTGCTTTCACACCTTACTTTATTCTTAACCTTTTACTTCCACCAAAATGTAGAGGGGAAAAAAGATAATCGAGGTACAGTTAAGAAAAAGAAATCTGAGTCATCCACACTTGTTCCCACCATCCACAGACACCCAGAATGCAGTAAGTGCTGTACCTTCCTTAGATCTGTGATGTTCATCATGACATATTGTGGGAATCTCTGCAGCTCACTTCACATCACTCTGAAAAGCTTTTTGCTTAATACTTTTCTTCTACCTGTCTTCTATTTGCTGTCCTTTTTTCCCTTTCCTTCCTATGTGCAATATTTTTATCCTTATTTTATCTTTTTGCCCCAAAAGAATGAGGTTGTTGAAAATCAGTATGCAACCCAACATGGAAATTTTAACATCCTGTCTAGGTGATAGTGTCAAACACTAGTTTAAATATTTTCTATGGATTATCTTATTTAATCCTCACAAGAATCCTCTGATATAAGAACCACGTTAGCCTCACTTTGCAGATGGAAAATCTAACAGGCAGATAAATTAAGGGACCTGCCCAAGGTCACATAGCTAGTAAATGACAGAGTTAGAGGACTTGGACTCAAGGAAATTGAATGTAAAGCTTATGACCCAACCTCATTATAAAATGTTACCTTCCTGATGAGAAAGTCTGCCAGGGGTGTGGACTAATATAGTAAATGCATCTACTGAAAGGAAATGTGACATTACTTCCAGATAAAAACAACTTATTAATAAATTCTACTGGATATAACATGTAGAATTTTATCCACAGAAAGAACGTAATATCAAATAGTTAGGAAATGGTGAAGAATTGTTCACGTGGTTCACATGGCCTCCCCCTCCATATGACCTTGATTATCAGAGCAAACACACTGCACCACACATAATAGTGTAGAGGCTAGCTAACAGTGAAGGCTTCATAGTTTAACTTAAATCAGAGTCGGTTTTGAAATACCTTAAGAAAGGGAAGATTGACATTTGACTATTTTCTAATGTGAAATGCTCCTAAGCAAGGTGCTTGCAGGTCCTTAGAATCAGTTATATTAAATTAATTACTGAGGGGGCATATTATCTTGATTGAGAATAACAAATATCCATTGGATTTCAAACCTGCAAACATAAAGATAAATATTATCTTCTGGGATAACTTACCCGTATTCCCACAGCAATGGTAGAACATCCATCTTTATAAAAGGGTCAGGAAGAAATTTTTAGTATTTCTTCACAGGTCTGTTTTGCATTTCTTTTGAAATTTCACAAGTGTTTCTTTAATACA
>VMDR010031951.1:0-11887 GCA_007922815.1 Macrotus californicus
GCAGAATAGATTTAGTTCCCCTAAAACTTAATTTTATTCTCTAAAAATATCTCCTTTCTTTGAGGAGGTAAGTTAGGTGATTGATTTTACAGTTGGCTTATATCCTAGCAAAAAGGCCTTTATTTGAACTACAGCTTACAGAACTAGATTTCTTTAGCTGTGAACTTAACAAAAGCACCTTACATTTGGAACTTAGGAGTAATTGCCAGAATAAATAATTAATAAGCCTCTTAGCTACTCTCCCCACCGCCCAGCTTTATTGAGAATTGACACACAGCACTATGTAAATTTGTAGTGTTGCTTCGATGCATTTAATATTGCCAAACGATTCCCATCAGAGCATTATGTAATACCTCCACTGTGTCGTATAACTACCATTTCTTTTTTGTGGTGATAACATTTGTATGATCTTCCCACCGATACTTATGTTCTGTTCTTAAAATTGATTAACATTTATCTTTTCTGAGTAGTATAAAATTCAAATATGATTATGCAAAATGTTTAAATTTTTAGGTTCTTACAGCATAGTATAAAAGTATAGATTGGGGGTTAAGAGCACAAGGTTCGAGTTAGGCTTGGATTCAAGTCCTCCTTTTACCACTTACCAATTATTTGAACTTTGATTAAATTATATCTAACCTTTCTGAAACCTTAATTGTTACACTGTGAAAATGAAAATAATAGTGACTACCTCCTCTGGTTTTGAGTAAGGTAAATAAGTTATAAATAAATTGTGCATACAAATTTTTGGCATACTCCCTGGCATGTAGTAGGTATTCAAAAGCTAGTGGCTACCTCTGGCTAGTGTGCCTCCGTTGGCTGGAGTGTCATCCCATGCACCGAAAGGTTGTAGATTCAATTCCTGGTCAGGGCATGTACCTAGGTTGTGGGTTCAGTCCCTGGTTGGGGTGCGTATGGGAGGCAACCAATCCATGTTTCTCTCACATTGATGTTTTTCTCTCTCTCTTTCTTCCTAAAATCAATAAGTGTATCCTCAGGCGAGGATTAAAAGAAAAAAAGTTAGGTACTGTTACTGTTAATTAACCAGTATCAAATTAATGTTAATGAAAAAAATTACTTTGATCTTGCTTAGATTTTTCATAGATACAGATTTGTGGTTATTATTTTCATATTGGAGAATATGCATATACGTAGTGTGTGTGTGTGTGTGTGTGTGTGTGTGTGTGTGTATGCAACTCCATAATCTAGGAAAAATTTTTTCTAGTTCTTTCAGTATCATTACAATATAGTTTGGCGGGTCCATCAAGAGTATCCTCACTTGCTTGTGCGTTGCCATCCAAACAAATAGAAGCACCATATCCCAAAGAAGAGATCGTGTTAGAAGATGATCAAAAATTTAATGCTGATAGTAAGATTATGAGAAGAATTAATTTCATTAGAAATTCTCATCTTATGAAAGACCATGTCCATTTATATATTAATTTGTCATTTTTTATTTCTACAAGGCAAGACTAGATGTGCTCTCATTTCAATTCTTGTATGGAAGAGAAGGAAAAGAATAGCTACAACACTCATTTTATATTGTTCTGTTTCATGTTAAGTCACAGAAGTAACTGTCCTCGTCTGTAGTGGAGCCAGGATTAGGTCCCGGCAGCCTGACTCCACCGTCCATTCTCACAGTCAGTTGACTATGCTCTATCACCACTTGACTACTTAGAGGGCATGTACTGGTTGCATTTGATAGTTTGCTTTACTTGGGGTGTCCAACCGGTGGCCCAGGGGCCGCATGCAGCCCGGGATGGCTGTGAATGCGGCCCAACACAAAATTATAAATTTACTGAAAACATTACGAGAGTTTTTGGTGATTATGTGTCATAATGTATCTCATGTGCGCCCCAGGACAACTCTTCTTCTGGTATGGTGCAGAGGCTCCAAAAGGTTGGACACCCCTGACAGAAGCCAAATAGAACTCAGTGAAGGAATGAGAAATTGTTTCTTACTCTTGCTGCCATGCTTGGAACTCTGCAATGAATGACCATTTCAGAAACATAAACTTACCTAAGGATAGCAAAGCTATTCAATTGCCAGACAATTTTATCCTTTTCATGCTCAGGAAGCAGAGGTAGCTTCTGGTAATATTTTTTATCACCACTTCTCTGGTTGCCCTTTGTTTCTCACTGACTCAGCCATGGAAGAGCTCATTATCCAGACTTTTCAGTGTTATTGCAGAGTTTTCATAAGAAGGTAGATCCATCATATAGCTACGCTGCAGTGTTTTCAATCTCAGTGTCGCATCAGAGATGCAGTCTTTTAGAAAGCCCGTGTCTAGAATGCTGTTAGAAATGAAACATTTAGAAAAGCCTAGAGAAGATTTTGATCTGTTATGTTCATGTAAGTGTTCTTCTCTAGTTTCTAGGACAGGGGCTTAATTTTCTTAATTTTTTTTATCCCTAACACCTAGCAAATTGATACGTGTGCTAGATGGTGAGTAAAGTTTTTTGAGAATAAAGTAACAACGTAATGATTTAAAAAGAGATAATATATAAACACATCTAGATGTGTTTAATATATAAACACATCTAGATGTGTTTATATATTTACATACGCACACACAAGATTTGGAACAAGATCACAAAATACATCAGGATAAATTCTTGAACTAAGGAGTGTTCCTTTATATTTTTTCCCAAATTTAATAGAAGTTACATAGAATGGTGAGCTAAAGCTGAAGAGAATTGTGAACCACTGTTGAAGCTAAAATGGTAAAAAAATATTTTGCTACTCAGGAGCCATAGAATTCTAATGAATGTGATCAAGACACCTTACAAGGAAACTACATTCATTTCTTCTCCCACCCTGCCAACTCAGTGGCCCTGTCTGAGGGTTCCCTTGACTACCTAACTAGTTCAGTGTTCACTAGAAGAACTCATACAACTCAATAAAAGTTGTATTCACAACTCATATTTATTACAGCAAAGGATACTGTCAAGAGCAGCAAGAAAAAGACACACATTGCTAACGAAGTCATGTACAGACTCCCAACTGATCTCTCTTTCTCTGCAAGAGTCACAGCAGATGTACTTTTCTCTCTACCTGTGAACTTCAGAGATACATGTGAGACACCTCTACCTACCCAAGGAAGCTGGCTTGAGTCTTAGAGATCCCAGTTCTCAAAGAGCTGGTCACATAGGTTGCACTTAGCTGCTTTGTGGCCAGTCGTGGTGCAAATCCTTGTCAGGTACCAGGTGCTTGTCAGGAATCTTTGTTTACTTTAAATATGCCGCCATCCTGGCCTATCTTGGTCCACAGCTTTGGATTTATAGAGTGGCATCCTTACCCAGTAACTATGTGAATGCTTCAATTCCCATTCTTACGTTTCTCACATGAATTAATGCACCTACATGTAACTGGCTCAGTTATTCTTTGTCTTTGCTTCCCGTAGCTTTCTGTCATTCATTTTTCTAGTGCAGCCAAATAGATGTCCCTGCCAAGTTCTCCCTTTTAAATTTAAAAAATAAAAAGGAAGGGGGGAAAGAGATTTTTGTGTTAAGAACACAGAGGATAAAGAAGAACTGTAACTGATTTTGGTATGAGATCGGAAAGTCTTGGTTTGATAATTTCAGTGCCTGTTGGATTAGTTAAGAGGTTTACTTAAAATGCCTTTTTTATTGCAATCTCATGCTTCTGTAGATTAAAGCTGTGGTAGTTTTTGAGCAGGTGTTTCCAGAGATAGAATTCATATTGAATGCTCTTATGCTAAAATAAATTTTAGTGAGTAGCCACTTGAGAACAGTAGGTAAAATCTATAGTTTTTTCATGACTGAGATATCAGGTGGATATTAAAGTGAACAGTTTCATGAAAGAGGTTATCTGTGTGAATGATATCTGTGCTGAGCTGTTTTAATACAGAATTACCGGGAATTATGGCCTTTGTCATTTTCTGTGTATTCTTTGAAATCTTAATTTTTCTGCTATATTTATATTTGAACAAGTAAAGTAATTACTGATGCAAATAGGATTATGACTTGTAGGAGACAATAAACAGCCTGAGCAGATGTCCTCTTACAGAACACATCTTGTTTCAGCATAAGCATTCTGAAGATATTTCTAGGCAATGGGAATGTTTTGCCTTTGTAAGAAGCTTGCTTTTTATTTTCTTTGAGGTTTTTGTAACTGTTAAAGCCTTAATAAATATTTCAATCAATGGTAAGCAGTTCCACCAATTTCATCAGAAAGAATTGCATTAAATATCTCCTTGAAAAAACTCCAGTATGACATAAGCATACTTTCCTTTTTTAACTTGTGTGTGGAAATACTACATACTTATTAAAAAGTGCATGAAACATTATATTATAATAAGCATAACTAACAAGAAATAGAACATATCCGACACTTTAGAGTCCCACTCACTTCCATTTCCCCTTTCTCAGTGCGGTACTGTCCCTGCCTGATTAACTAGCATCCTGATTTTCATCGTGACTGTTTACTTCCTTTGCTTTATATTTTAACAAATCCCTTCGATGGGCATCCATTTAAGATAACTTAGTTCACTCAGTTTTGATCTTTTAATAAATGAAATTGTATATTATGCATCCCTTTTGTCTAGCTTATTTTGCTCTACATTATTTTTCATGTTCATGTTGTATAAAGCTGTAGTTTATTCACGTTTATTGTTCTATACAAGGCCATTGATGACTGTGTCACAGTTTTCTGTTTTTGATGGACATTTTGTATTCTCCAGTTTAAGGCTGTTATTCCTAATTTTGTTAGTAGTTTTTTTGTATGTATGTCCTGTGCATACATACACACACAGGTATATGTGGTATATTGGGGTATATGCAGGTCTTATGGTATACATACCTTAAATTTCCTAGATAGTGCCAGAATATTTTCTTTTGGGGGAGGGGTTGAATTTATTTATTTTTTATTGTATTTTCCCATTACCATTAAACCCCTCTTATACCCTCCCCGACAATCACCACACTGTTGTCCATGTCCATGAGTCCTTTTGCTCAGTCCCTCCACTCCCTAACTTCTCCCCTCCCATAACTGTCATCCTGCTCTCTATCTGTGAGTCTGTCTCTATTTTGCTTTTTAGCTCAGTTTGCCAGACTATTTTCCAAAGTGATTATACCAATTTATGCTTCCACCAATAGTATGTAACAGTGCTGGTGGGTATTGTGGTTTTTTGTTGTTTTTTTTTTAAATTTTTAGTTGTTATATAGCAGTGTGAATTATCTGCTTACATCTTTCGTTCAGGTTTCCATTCAGGCAATCTTTATATTTTTAGATTTTAGTTGTTTATAGGCTTTATGTAATATGAAAGTCTTCTCTCATTCCTACTCGCATTTTCACTGTTTTTGTAGTGTTCTTTGACGTGCTGACATTCTCAATTTGCACGCAGCAGCGTTCTTGTTAATGGTTGCCGCTATTTGTGAATTGAGTAAGAAACCTTATGGAGATATCTGTGTTCTCTTGTAAATGCTTTGTAGTTTACATCTAGGTCTGTAATCTACTGGGCATTGTTATTTGTCTATGGTAGGAAGTAGTGGTCTGGTTTTATTCTTTTTTGTTTTGCAGTCTGTTTAAATTATCTAGTCATCCCAGTCTCATTTATTGTAATGACCATTCTTTTCTCTATACTTTGCATTGTCATCTTTGTGAAGAACAGAGTATCCATGTATGAGGCCAGATTTAACCTCATTTGGTATAACCTTTATACCAAAACTCTACTGAGGCAGTAGAGCAGAAAATTACTGGCCTCTCACATGTGAACATATATGCAAAAATCATAGTCAAAATGTCAGAAAACTAATTGAGCAATCTATTGGAAGGTAAGGTTTATCCCAGGAATACGAGATTGGTTAAATATGTGAAAATCAAGGAGAAAAATCAATTGAGATCATCTCAGTAGATTCAGAAAAGAAGTTTGATAAAACTTTGCATCCATTCAATATATCTATGTGTTAAAACTAGAGCTAGAAAGGCATGTCCTAACATGATGTATCTACAAAAATAAAAACTACAGCCTACATCTTGAGGAAACATTGAAAGCATTCACTTTAAGTTCAGACACAAGACAGGGATTCTAGCAGTCACCTCTCTTAATCAACACTGTTAAGAATATCCTAGAAGACACAGCAAGGCAATAAAAAGAAAGGGATAAGAATTGGAAATGGACTTCTGGTCAAGATGGAGGTGTAGGTAGACACACTTTGCCTCCTCGTGTAACCACAGAGAGAATTACACCTATATCTCAAAACAAGTAACAACCAGAACCATCAGAAAATCGAGTTGTATGGAAGTCCGACAACCAAGGATTTAAAGAACCACATTCATCCTGAGGGGCAGGAGGGGTGGAATCACTGAGACTGGCTGAGAGGCGTGGGAATGGTGTGGCACCCAGAGGCAGTGATGACAGAGTGAGTGGTCCCACACTCACATGTGAAGGATAAAAATCAGGAGGCATACCCTGGCAGCAAGTGATCACAGGCCAGACCACACAGCCCAGGGTTCCAGCACTGGGAAGATAAATCCCTATAACTCCTGGCTGTAAAAACCAGGGGAGGTGGGGGCAGCAGAAGAAACTGCTGGATTTTCAGGAGAGTCCATTTAAAGGGCCTACATGGACTTAAAACATATGCAACACCCCACCCCCCCAAATCTGGGATTTACCAGCAGGGTAACAAACAGCTAGAAGGGCACCAATAGCATATGGGAAGTGGGTGAAATGACTGGAAATGGGATGAGTGCTGGGCAAACATCCAGAAGCCAGGCAGTGGCATTGTCCCCTCTCCAAGCTCCTGCCAACCCACGCAGAGCCACAAAGCAGTGAAGCAGGTTGCCCCGCCCTGGCAATTACCTAAGGCTCTGCCCTATACAATTTACAAGTGCCTTTTCTAAGACGTGGAGTCAGAGTAGCTCTACTAATACACAGAAACAGACAGGGAGGCTGCCAAAATGAGCAGACAAAGAAATATGGCCCAAATGAAAGAACAGAGCAAAACCCCAGAAAAAGAACTAAACAAAATGGAGATAACCTATCAGATGCAGAGTTCAAAACACTGGTGATCAGAATGCTGAAAGAACTCATTAAGTATGGCAAAAACATAAGGTAAGAAATGAAGGTTACACTAAGTGAAATGAAGAAAAATATACAGAGAACCAACAGTGGAGAGGATGAAGCTGAGAATCAAATCAATGATTTGGAACGCAAGGAAGGAAAAAGCATTCAATCAGAACAGCATGAAGAAAAAATAATTTAAAAAAATGAGGGTAGGCTTAGGAACCTCTGGGACAAATTTCAACATACCAATATTCAAATCATAGGGGTGCCAGAAGGAGAAGAGTAAGAGCAAGTAATTGAAATCTTATTTGAAAAAATAATGAAAGAGAACTTCCCTAATTTGGTGAAGGAAGTAGACATACAGGTCCAGGAAGCACAGAGAATCCCAAACAAGTTGGACCCAAAGAGGAACACAACAAGACACATCATAATTAAAATGCCAAAGTTAAAATGAAGAGAGAATCTTAAGAACAACAAGAGAAAAGCAGACAATTACCTACAATGGAGTTCCCATAAGACAATCAGCTGATTTCTCAAAAGAAACTTTGCAGGCTGGAAGGGACTGGCAAGAAGTATTCAGAGTGATGAAAAGCAAGGACCTACCACCTACATTACTGTACCCAGCAAAGCTATCATTTAGAGTTGAAGGGCAAATAAAGTTCTTCCCAGACAAGGTAAAGTTAATGGAGTTTACCATTACCAAGCTGTTATTTTATGGAATGCTAAAGGGAATTATATAAGAAAAAGAAGATCAAAACGATAAACATTAAAATGGCAACAAATTTACCACTATGAACAACCGAATCTAAAAAAAAGAGAAATACCACATTTTGCCATGTATAATGCACTTCTGTGTATAATGTGTACCCACATTTTTCACTCAAACTTTCAGGAAAAAAAACTTTTGTCTTAATTTTTAATTCAATTATTTACTTATTTATAGTTGGATACTTCTTTGTATTATAAAGGAATTTTAAAATTTATTTTGAACATATTATTGTACAAAAGATATGTAACAAATAATTACAGAACACAAGAACAGACACAAGGTATTTTGGGTACTACCCATTTATAATGCATATCCTTATTTTTCCCTCAAAAATTGGAGCAAAAAAAGTGTGCATTATACATGGCAAAATAAGGTAGTTTCTGTTACACCTATTCAGTTGCTATTGTTGTATGAAAGCAGCAATAGACAACATGTAAACAAAAGGGCATCTCTGTGTCCCAACTTTTATTTACGGAATCAGGTGGCTGGTCCATGGCTAATGTTTAGTGACTCCTATACTACGGCAGTATCACCACCAACCAAAAATTCCATATGCAAAGACGAATACCTCCAAGAATAAAGTCAAAATATATTTTAGAACTAACAAACACTATTTCATTTGGCTACAGCTATAAATGCACAATAAAGGAAATGCTAAAAAATTAGTTCAGGAAGAAGGAAAATGGCCCTAGATGGTCAGGGAAATAGGAAGGAATAAAAGAGAATGGATATATATGTGGGTGAGTGGATACAAAGGACCAGATTGTCAAATCTGTCTCACTCGAAACACAGTTTGTACCCAGTGTCAGGCTTTACAAACAATTTTTAAAATATGGGCAAATATGGGCAGACGAATCCAGGAGAAGTCTGGGACATTAAAGGCAGCTGCTTTGGTCTTCCCTTCCCTGTATCAGACATACACTCTCTGGTCTGGAGTAGACAAGATCTCTAAGTAAGGTGCATGGGTTATTAACTCAGGGTAAGGAGCCTCTCTGTGTGTACCAGATTGCTCTCTACTTCTTCCAACTCTCTTAATGGCCTGTATCTTTGAAATTATTAATGAAGCTCAGTGGTATGTAATTCTAGGTAATCAGGTTTGTGTGGAGTCTGATTTGAAAATATGTTAGCTCAGAATGGTGCTATGAGGAGGACTCCTGTACGGATCCATGAATCACAAAGGCTAAGGCACATTTTGGCCAGAAAAAGGAGGGGACAAAAAATATGAGGAGGATATCCCACTGAATGGGGGAACATATTCCTGATACATGTGGTAAGGAGGTAATATCCAAAATTTATAAAGAACTTATAAAACTCAACACCAAAGAATCAAACAATCCAATTTAAAAATGGGCAAAGGACCTGAATAGACACTTCCCCAAAGAGGACACACAGATGGCCAATAGACATGAAAAGATGCTTAACGTTACTAACCATCAGAGAAATGCAAATTAAAACCACAGTGAGGTATCACCTCATATCTGTTAGAATGGATATCATGAATAAATCAACAAACAACAAGTGCTGGCGAGGATGGGGAGAAAGGGGAACCCTTTTGCTCTGTTGGTGGGAATGCAGATTGGTGCAACCACTGTGGAGAACAGTGTGGAGATACCTCAAGAAAGTAAAAGTGGAACTGCCTTATGACGCAGCGATTCCACTTCTGGAAATTTATCCAAAGAAACCCAAAACACTAATTTGAAAGAATGTAAACACTCCTGTGTTCGTTGCAGTGTTATTTACAATCACGAAGAAATGGAAGCAGCCCAAGTGTCCATCAGTACATGTGTGGTAAAATACTATGGGACATTTACACAATGGAATACTACTCAGCTGTAAACTTTGTGACAGCCTGGGTGGGCCTAGAGAGCATTATGTAAGTGAAATAAGCCAGTCAGAGAAAGACTGATATCGTCTGATTTTACTCATATGTGGAATCTAATGAGCAAACTGGACCAACAGGCAAAATACAGGCTCACAGATGGAGAGCAGGCTGACAGCTTGGGGCGGTTTGGGGTAGGAGATGGAGGGATTGCACAAAAAGAAAAAAGGACTCATGGATGTGGACAACAGTGTGGTGACCGGCGGGGGGGTTGGGGGGGTGGTGGTGATATAAGGGGATAAATGGTAATGGAAAAATACAACAAAGAATATGAGGAGGATCTAATCTTTACTTAGATGCTTACACATTTTTGGTATTAAATGACAAAACTTAAACTCAAGAAAGTTGGCTGCTGGCTTAATGGGGGGTAGTGGGTAGAGAGAAAGATAATGAAAAATTCCATTCTCTGGCAGTTACTAGTGTTTCTAAATGCCAATCCTTTCAGAGAGGAGAGGATGGCAAGAGAAAAGACTCAAGAACAGTTTTTTCCTCTCACTGGAAGGCTGGTAAGGCTGCCTGGGAAGATAAAGTGTTCATTCACTTAGAAAGCAATGAACTTCAGACTGTGAGGTTACACCAAAGACAATAGAGATCGATGGAGGACAAGGGCAGAGGACTCCTGCATGCTGAGAGTATTTTGTGAAAGAGACAGGACAGTTTAGGTATGGGGAGAAACCAGAAAAGTCTGATGAATCATTATAGGCATGGAGAAACAATCGGAGGATACGTCACTTATTTTACACACAACTGAGTAGAAAGGATGACTTGGGTTGATGATAGATCCCTAGTGGCTATGATTAGACGCTTGCAGATGATATAACAACTAAACTGCTACAGTGAGTAAAAGCTGGGCTGCAGTACACCTAGCCCAAGAAGGGCGATCGTCCTTCCCTCTCCCCACCCCATAAGTAGAATAGTCCTCTGAAGCAGCACGCCTGCTCTGAGTGCAGGTGACCTTAGACTGATTTTATAACAATGCAATAATGCTGCTGTTAAAGATGGCAATAGTTGAGGAAATCAGGGACTCCTCATTCTTTTTTTTTTTTTTACTTTTTTAAAATTGTTCAAGTACAGTTGTCTGCATTTTCCCCCCACTACTCCCCGCCACCCCAGCCATCCCCACCTCCCTCCCCTGATTCTACTACCGGTTGGTTTTGTCCATGTGTCTTTTATAGTTGTTTCTGAAAACACTTCTCCCCATTATCCCCTCCCACCTCCCCTCTGGTTACTGTCAGATTGTTCTTAATTTCAATGTCTCTGGTTATATTTTGCTTGCTTGTTTGTTCTATTGATTAGGTTCCACTTAAAGTTGAGATCATATGGTATTTGTCTCTCACCACCTGGCTTATTTCACTTAGCGTAAAGCTCTTCAGTTCCATCCATGCTGTTTGTTGCAAAGGGTAGGGGCTCCTTCTTTCTTTCTGTTGTGTAGTGTTCCATTGTGTAAATGTACCAGTTTTTTGATCCATTCATTTCATTCTTGAACACTTTGTGTAACAGAGAGAATAATCAGGAGGCAGTATCTGACGCTTATTCAATTACCAAAAATGGTAATGTGTTTTTTATGTTTTTGACATATAAAAGAAAGAGGTTATCAACCAGAGAAAAGACAGAGTGAGGAAACAAAAACCAGCTCATTAAGAGGGAATAGTTTAGATGGATTTTGAAAAAAATGGTATAAAATAGAAGAATTAGATGGAGTTTCTTCTAAGGAATTATTAATGAGCTTTGTAGAGGATGGTTCAAATCCTAGTAGTCACTAGGGTTTTCATAGGCTTGTTCACTGCAGAAATTATTGCAGAAAATGAGGTACTGAGGTCAGAAGGTAAGCTGGGGGGAAAATAGTTTATGCACAGCCTTTACTGGGAGACATTCATTCCCTGGGTGAATTTTCCATTAAAAGTCACTTGATGTCCTTGCATTGTCTGTGAGGAAGATAGAAATATTAACAATACACTTTGATATATTTTAATTTTTCAGTGTCAAACTGTTTCATGTTCTTTATAGAAATACAGTTGGTTTTATATGTTGATTTTATATTCAGCACCTTCATACTTTTATTATTGTTATAACTTATTTATAGTTTATTTGCCATCTATATTCATAAACATCATTAGTAAACAAGAATAGTTTGTTTCTTCATTTCCAATTCTTCTTAAAAATATATTTTATTGATTATGCTATCACAGTTGTCCCAATTTTTTCCCCTTTT
>VMDR010031952.1:0-11874 GCA_007922815.1 Macrotus californicus
TACTATTTCTACCCATAAAACTGATTTTCACAGGATAAATAGAAGTTGATTAAGATAAGCACAAGTCGTACATGTTGGAATCTTCATGTAATTCAAATTCATTTTAGTATGGATTGCTAGAAGGTACAGTTTAGTTGAGACTAAAAAATTTGTACTACTCTTGAAAGCAATAAGGGCAGGTGAGGGAAATGGAAAGTTTTTAACAGG
This sequence comes from Macrotus californicus, assembly GCA_007922815.1. Lineage (NCBI taxonomy): Eukaryota > Metazoa > Chordata > Mammalia > Chiroptera > Phyllostomidae > Macrotus > Macrotus californicus. The sequence continues at coordinate 208 of VMDR010031952.1, forward strand.
GAAAGACATAATCAGACTTGCAATTAGAAAGTTCATGCATCCTTACACACATTTGCAAGAGTTAACGTTTCTAGCCATGATATATATGTGAAATTGAGATTTTTACATTGTACAATATAGTTCTAAACTGTTCTCCAACATGGGATCAACTTAAACTTCTATCAGCATATCTTTATTGGACTTCTTATGTTTGGCCAATTTTATGGGTAGAAATAGTATCTCACTGTTGTTTTACCATTTCTCTGATTAACTAATGAGGTTCGATATTTATTCATATTTTTCAATATGGGTACCTCAACTGTGAATTGCCTGAGCAATTCTAACTTACTTTTCTACTAATTAGTTTTTCATAACTAATTTTTTCTACTGGTTTTAAGTAGTGTTTGGTATTTTAAATTATTAATTTCAATAAATTATTTACACACTCAGATCTTTTCCCAATACATCACTTATTTTTAACTGTATTCATAGTCCTTTATTGTGTAACACTAAATGTTATCCCACAGTTTCTGAGGGTTAGGAATCTATAGGCAGCTTGTTAGTGTTGTTCTGGCTTAGGGTCTATCATGACATCACAGTCAAGCTGTTGGCCAGGACTGCAGTCTTCTGAGTTCAACTGGGGCTGAAGAATGTGCTTCTGCACTTACACACGTGGCTCCAGGAAGTTCTCAGTTCCTTCCTGGCTTTGACTAGAGATCTCAGTTCCTTGCCACATGGCTCTCTTCACTCGTTTCCTTAGATTCCTCATGACATATCAGTTGGCTTCTCCCAGAGCAAGTGATTCAAGACAGATTGAGCCAAGGATTGAGCTCCAATCTTTTAAAATCTAATTTTAGAAATGACAGAATGTCACTTCTATATTCTAATGGTCACACAAACCATCCCTCATAGAATATGGCATGAAACAACACAAGAATGTGAATCCAAGAATCATTGGGGGCCATTTGATAGGCTCTATGCCACAGATGATAAGGGAATTAGTGTCAGAACAACTCAGTGATTTATTTATTCCATTTTTTTTTCATGAACACAGAATCAATTAAAGTAGTATCTCCCAGGAGACATTTGACAATCTCTGGAGACACTTTTGATTGTCCCACTATGGGCAGAGGGGAACACTATTGACATCTAGTGGGTAGATGCCACTGGATATAATAAATATCTTTTACTAAAAATACAGAATCCCCCCTCACAATAAATTATTGTCCAGCACAGAAACCAATAGTGCTGATGTTAGGAAGTCCTAACTGAGAGAGAGTCTAAATAAACAGCAAATACCTTGGTTACTAAATAGATTTTCCAGCTAATTCTATTCAAAGGATGGCAAAAATGCAAAGTAATTTCTAACTACATACACACACCTGCAGTTGATTACATCAAACCAAAGAGTTATAACCCATAGCATATACCATCTATTAAAACAAAGTTTGGGAGCATTTCAGGATTGTAGCTAGCAAATAGCTATTAATGTTAATTGGACCTGTTTTCTGTGCTCTCAGAAGTCATTGAAAAGTTATGAACCTGAGCAGAACATGTGATACTGTTTCTTTAATTTTTCCCATAGATGATTTTTTTGAGATTCTCTTTCTTGCTCAGTGTCCTAACACTGTTGGGTTAATGGCTACACCTCCCAGGCTTACTTAAGCTCTGTGAAGAACTGGTAGGAGACTGCATGGCTGGAGACTAGTATCTCACTTTTACTTTTTCATTCTTCAATGATACTTTTTCATTCTTTCCCTTTTCTGGCACTGAGAGTCCTTCCAGAGGTGCTGTCCCTCTAGGAATGCAGCTCCCTCAGGACAGCCCTCTTCTATATTCCAGTTCTCACAAGATCTCAGTAATGTGATTTCTCATCTTTGCTGCTATTAGATATTGAGGCAATGGTAGATTTCTACTATTGTTAGTCGCTGAGTGTTTCACATTTGCTGGATCACTAAACCCTGCAGTCTCTCTGAACTGAGGCCTATCATTTTATTTTTTTCAGAATCTCATGAGTGTGTCTTTTGCTGTATTAGACATTCATTTGACTATATAGTGTGGACATAAGATCCTGACACTAGATCTCATACAGGGTTGGGACAAGCTTTGTATGGTGAGAAGTAGAATGGGCACTGCTGGTGGCAGACGTGTGTGCAATAAAGTAGATTAGAAATGATGTCAGAGAGAACAAATCTTTGTAATGAATTTCCTGGCCACATACTTGGATCCCTATGGTACAGTAAAAACATAACATATTTGGTCTTTGTCCCAGGGTCCTGTCACAGAGCTCCTAAAACTGCCTGAAATTTCCTGAGTAATAGAAGTACCTTTTGTTATTCAAAATGAGCTTCATTCCACCACACCAGAATTTATGCTAATGAAGTGCAAGGCAAGCCCGTTCTCCAATAGTTTCAGGTTGGGGACTGGTCACCAGAAAGACCAAGTATATGAATATTGGGACATTTAGGCCTACCTTCAGATCTTTGTGGGGGAGGTGGTGGCAGGAGTTGGCATTCAAGCACTAAAGGCTGATGATTCAATCAATCATTCCTATGTAATGTAATTTCAATAAAAACTTTTTGAACAATGAGATTTGGAGAGCTTTTCAGTTGCTGAACACATCAATGTACTGAGAAGCTCTGGCCTCCACCCCACACACACCCATTTTACCTTATGCGTCTTTTCAGTTCTTAAGTAAATATAATAAGTTCTTATAATAAGAACTGTAATATTAAGTGGATCACTTTTCTGAGTTCTGTAAGATGTTCCAGTGAATTACTGAACATTAAAGGAAGAATTTCATGGAACACCTCAGTTCGTAGTCTGCTGAGCAGAATTGCGGTGAACCTCATGTCCCTATTTGTGGCTGGCATCTGAAAAGGACAGTCTTGGGAGCCTGAGTCCTTCACTTATGGGGTCTGCATTAACTCTGGGTAGCGTTAGAATTGAATTGAATTGATTTGAATTGTTGGGCACCCAGCTGCTGTTGGAGAATTTGAAAATTGTATTTTGTTTGGAAAATCAAAAAAATCCCTCCATAAGGTGTAAATTTATGAAGACAAGGACAATGTCTGATCCATTCACCATTGAATACTCAGCAGTAGATCATACATATAACCATGCTAGTCCCAGGACATTAGTTCATGAAGACCACAGCATCACTGGGAAGAAATTCTTTCTTAAATATTCCTTAATACCCTAAGAATATATATATATCTCAGTAGGGTATATATCTCTTTCTATATATAACACACACACACACACACACACACACATAGCATGTATATACACACATATACATATATATACACACACATTATTGGTTCTGTTCCTCTGGAAAACCCTAATACACTCCCTTTCTACAACACCCATTCCCTTCTGATTATTTTCTAATCACCTTTCAGATTTCAGTATGAGACAAGTTCCTTCACTCTATTCTCTAAATCAAATCAAGATTCTGTCTCTTTTTAATACTTATATCAACTTCAGTCAACCAACATTCATTCACTCATTCAACAGACATTTATTTAATTCTTGTACCATGCGTGCTTCCAAGCACATAGAACACAGCAGTGGCATGGCCTCATAATTATATATTTGTTAGTGCAATTTCCTGATTAATGTCTATCTGCTTCTTTAGAGCATAGGTTCATGAAAGCAAGGACTTCATTGTGCTTGGTTACCAATGTATTGCTGAATCCTAATTCAATGCTTCAGGTATGGTAAGTGTTAAGAAATGAATAAAGATTCTGAAAGGCAGGTATTTTGTGCTGACCTTCCTCACAGTATCTTTCATAAAGTTTGTGTACATACACATAGTAAGATATTTCACAATTAAGATAAAGTTTTGTACATTTTAACGTACATGTTTTTCAAATTCTACCTTCAATTAAAAAACCCTGGGCCGTGAGGGAGAAATACCACATGATCTCACCTTTAACTGGAACATAATCAACAAAAGAAAACAGCAAACAAAATACAACCAGAGTCATTGAAATTAAGAACAGTCTAACAGTGGCCAGAGGGGAAGGGGGAGGGAACAGTGCGGGGAAGGGTTTTCAGGAAACACTATAAAGGACACATGGACATAACCAAGGGGGAGGGTGGGAGCTGGGGAGGGAGGTGGGATTGGCTGGGGTTGGGGGGTAGTGGTGGGGGGAAAATGCAAACTGTAATTGAACAACAATAAAGTAATTTAAAAACATAATAAATAAATAAATAAATAAATAAATAAATAAAATTTTTGGAAAAACAAACAAACCCAATCGTTATGGGAGCTAAATAGAGTACAAGCAAATAGCACTTAAAACTAAGTACAAAAGTTGATTTGGGGATCAAAGTTTTCCATTGGAAGAATTTAGATAATATATGTTCTAGAAGGTCAAATTTCTCTGTTCAGATAAACAGCTCTTCCAGAATCAGAGTAAAAATTATACTAATTTATAAGATGCTGTAAATCTTACGTTCCACAAGAAAGATGGGGAGGAATCCAACAGCTATAAGAACCTACTATCATCTGGGTACCTCAGACATTCTCACAAAACCTCCAGGAGATTGGTATTTATCATTAGCTTATTTTAAGAGATGAGAAGACACTTCTGGCCAAGATGGAGGTAAGGTAGGTAGATACACTTTGTCTCCTCACACAATCAAAAGAAGAACAATAACAAATTTAAAAACAAAAAATAACCATAACTGCCAGAAAATTGAACTGTATGGAAGGCCAACAACCAAGGAATTAAAGAAAAAACACTCATCCAGACTAGTAGGAGGGGCAGAGGTGGGCAGCTTGGGCAGAGAAGACTTGCAGCAAGGAAGTGGCTAATGGAGTGGGTGTCCCAGATTTGTGTTTGGATAAACCAGGAGGAACAACTGGGGAGCAAGACAGATCAAGCAACCCAGGGTTCCAGTGCTGGAAAATAAAGCCTCAAAACCTCTGACTGAAAAAATCTGTGCGGGTTGAGGTGGCAGGAGAAACTCCCAGCCTCATGGTAGAGTTCGCTAGAGAGAACCACAGGGTCCTAGAACGTACACAAAACTACCTACCCTGGAATCAGCACCAGAAGGGCCCAGTTGGCCTGTGGGTAGCAAAGAAAGCCAGCCAAGAGCTGAGCAAGTTGCATTTTCCCCTCTCAGACCTCTCCCCCACATACAGCACCACAATGCAGGGAAGTGGGTTGCAACCGCCCCCCTTCCCCAGCGAATACCTAAGGCTCCACCACTTACTACATAACTGGCATGCAGGGACAAAAAAATATGGCCCAAATGAAAGAAAAGATCAAAGCCCCAGAAAAAGTACAACTAAGCGATGAAGAGATAGTCAACATATCAGAGGCACAGTTCAAAACACTGGTAATCAGGATGCTCACAGAAATGGTTGAGTATGGTCACAAAATAGAGGAAAAAGTGAATGCTATGAAAAGTGAAATAAAGCAAAATATACAGGGAACCAACAGTGAAGAGAAGGAAACTGGGACTCAAATCAATGATTTGGACCAAAAGAAAGAAAACATTCAATCAGAACAGAATAAGGAAACAAGAATTCAAAAAAAGTGATGAGATGCTTAGGAACCTTCGGGACTTTAAATGTTCCAACATCCAAATCATAGGGCTGGCAGAAGGAGAAGAGAAACAGCAAGAAATTGAAAACTTATTTGAAAACATAATGAAGGAGAACTTCCCCAATCTGGCAAAGGAAATAGACTTCCAGGAAGTCCAGGAAGGTCAGAGAGTCCCAAAGAAGTTGGACCCAAGAAAGCATACCCCAAGGAGCATATAATTATATTACCCAAGATGAAAGATAAGAGATAATCTTAAAAGCAGCAAGAGAAAAAGAGACAGTTACCTACAAAGAAGTTCCCATAAAACTATCAGCTGATTTTTTGAAAGAAACCTTACAGACAAGAAGGGACTGGAAAGAAGTATTGAACATCATGAAAGGCAAGGACTTACATCCAAGATTACTCTATCCAGAAAAGCTATCATTTAGAATGGAAGGGGGAGGAAGAGGGAGAGAATGGGGAAAAAGATACAGGGAATAAGAAGCATAAATGGTAGATATAAAATAGACAGGGGGAGATTGAGAATAGTATAGGAAATGGAGAAGCCAAAGAACTTATATGTACAACCCATGGATGTGAACTAAGGGGGGTGGGATGTGTGTGAGAGGGTGGTGTAGGACAGAGGTGAATAAAGGAGAAGAAATAGGACAACTGTAATAGTATAATCAATAAAATATATTTTAAAAAACAGAGATGAGAAGACAGAGGCTTGGGGATGTTACATAAAGTGCCCTGCCTAATTTATTAGACAAACTAGTAGTAAATTTGAGAGTTAGAAACCAATCCTGTTGGATGAAGCCAAGACCCACCCCAGTCAACACAATGGGAGATGGTGCACCATTGTATCTCTATCCAAATTACCCTTTTTGGGTCAGAATTATCTAGATCCTCTAGAGAAAAAGTGGTATAGGAGGATTTCCACTGGATAGAGAGAGAATCAGATAGATAGATACTGCTTCAAAACATATTTTTATGTTATAAATTAGGTCATAAAATTTGAAAATGTGTAAAAATTAACCTACTTTCTTCTTGGTCCATGTATCTGGCTGACCAACCCTGGGACTGGATTAATATGACACAGCAATCCCTGCCCTTTCTTGTTAATACCTTCCCTCCCCTGGCCTTTCCTGTCAAGGACTTTTCTTAGCTTCTGATGTAGCAGACAGGACTCCTTCTGCCTCCTTCCCACCAGAGTATATATTTGTTGAATTGTTGAACTGGATATGCAGGAAATATTAATTGGAAATCATCACTCTGTGAGGAACCAAAGAAGAAATCTCATGACAAAAGAAACTTGTCTGGATATTCAGACCCCACTTCTCAGAATGTTGACCAAAAACACAACCATGGCAACACATTTTTTTTTTAACCAGGCCAAGAGACAGCAATGTACCTATATTACATCTCAGAATGAAAAGGTGATATAAGTAATCAAAAGAGGAGAAAGTAAGAGGTCAAAGAAGAAACTCTCAGCTTGTAAGTACTGAAATATTTCCATGAGAACAACAACATTCCACAGTGGTTGCAGGGCTGGATGGGAAGCTTGTAAAGGCACGTTGCACAGCCCAGGAAAGACTCTTTGAAGGTTTGTACTCAGTCATTTTCTGGAGATTTATGTGGTCATTTCAGATTCTGTCTTTCCAGGGCCACATCAAAAACATATACCTATAGTTTTCTTAAAAGAAAAACTAGACACTGCAACATTAAGAGCTGGGTACAGGTTGGGAATAGTTTGCTCCTCTTTATAATAAGAGTGCTTTGGTAATTATAATGCAAGAGGGTAGGATTAATTCCTGATTATTGACAATTGAATTCTGGAACCTGAAAACAATATAATATGTATTCCATGTGGTTTTATTCCTTCCTCTGTCCTTCTCTTTTTCTTTCCTCCCACATCTTCCCCCTCTCCTTCTTTCCCTTTCTTTAATTTTTTATTCAACAAATGTTTATTGATGTTTATTCTACTGGGCACCATTTTCAGAGTTGGGAATGTGTTGTCAACAAGACAGATACAGTCCCTAATATTATAGAATTTAATTAGAATGAGAGAAAGGATTGTGTGAAGGATATCTTTGAAGCTCCTATATGCCCATTTGTGCAAAAATCATCCAGGGACTTGTAGATAACAATACAGTGATGTTAAAATATTTCACAAATGAGAATATGTGTCAAAATCAGGGTACTTTTGATGGCACACTGAGACTGGTTGATTTGTAGAAAATAAGAAGATAAGGCAGATTTAAAGCATATGATTGGAAGATGTTTCCACAGCAGATAGGATAGAAAAGCCCAGATGAATGGATCTTCAACTTCTGGAAGGTGCTGTAGTTCATGACAGGTGATGCACCTGCCCAGAGAAGTAGCAAGTGCCTGGGGAGTTGGCAGCCACACCTCATCTTAAGGTGTGGCTTATGGCAGGAGGGTGCATGGAAAGTTCAAGAACTTGGAGAAAAGGTCAGAGTGGCTGGAAGACAGAGAGCAGGGGTACACATGTGAAATGAGGCTGTAAAAATAGGTGGTAACCAGATCATCCCTTGCAGATCATGTTGAGAATTTAGATTTGTATCAAAAGTGAAATGAAAAATTAGTTGTTTTTTAAACAGTACGGTGTGTTTGAAAGAGAGAGAGAGAAATTTTTGTGCACTCCAAGTCTACTTTGGTGGCATGAGGCTACTGTAAGGTGGTCACCTAGGCAAGAGAAGATAGTGGCTTGGAACAAGGTGTTAGCCCTAGAGGGGGAGAGAATGGTCATAGTTGATGAGCGTTAAGAAGACAAAATCCACAGTCTGGTAGCTGGCTGAATTTGATATGAGATTGTAAAGGATGACCTGAGATTTCTGCTTTATGGTTGAGAGTTGTCCTACTTTGAAATAGTTAACGCTGAATGTACAATCAATTTGGGGAGAGGAGGAGATAATGAACATAATTTTGAAACTACCAAATTTGAGGTAGCTTAGTGATATTCAAATTGAAATATCAAGGAGGCAGCTGGATGTAGGTATAGGGTCATTCTTGTATGAGGAGAAAAGATGAAAAATATTAGCTCAGGATCATAATGCTGGATGACTGTGAGGGAGTGACTAGGATGTTAGTAGATGAAAGTGTGGGGAGAAGGAACACACAGTACAGTCAAACAACCTGGGATATAAGATTTGGATTCTGTGATCATATTGATATTGTTGATACTATTATTAGGAAGACTAGAAGCAGTTATTGGAAACAAACAAGTCATTAAACTTTTCTCTCAAACTTGAAATACATGGCCTTTGATAAAAACAACTAACCAACCAACACCCAGGGGAGGAGCAACCTCTACAGCAGGTGAGATGGAGGGGCCTGAGGACTTTATTTGTGGAAAGAACACCCAGTTCTGGAACCAGTAGTAGTTCCACCTTGCCTAAAGTTGCCTGACAGTTGTAGCTTAGATTACAGTCAAACAGACATGTTCTAGGCCAGAGAAGAATAAGGTTGGGAAAGGGACTGAGTTAAACATAAGAGGTAAGAGAAGGCAACAGAACAAGATTCATTCTCCCTTCCTGTCTTTTCAGTGGTCCATTGGCAAGAAGCCAATGTCTCCTGAAAGTGTCTCCTTTTCTCTCCTGGGAAGGACAGAAACCATTCTGAAGACTGATGATCTCAAAGCACCGAGGGAAAGTAATTAAGTATTGTGGAGAGGATGGGAGGTAACACACGGGATTATGCACAGACAACATAGTTATTTATTTTCTTCTCCATATAACAAACAGAAGAGAAAAATATAAGAAAAACATATGTAAGTAAATATAGTACATACATGTTTTTTTAAAGATAACATGACTATCAGGGGTTATCACCTGGTGCAGTAGTGTGTCTAAGAAGATCATGGAGTGAACAGACACCTGTACGTAGTAAATAACATACAGGGTCCGGAACAAATAATGCCCCCTTTTTATTACAAAACCATAAGCACGTAATTCTGTAACATAACAATACCACACTCAAGCACACCCTATGACATTTTAAGTGAAATGTTCAAATTAAAACTACAAATTATTACACCCACATTATTACCCTACCAACCACACTCAAGCAGGAGTTACCTCTGCCAGGCCCTGTATAATATTGCACATGACTTGGGTTTATATCCCAGCCCTGTCTGGCTCATAATTTTGTCCCCATTCTGATAGAGACGTAGATTCTGAAACATAGTAAGTTTCAATTAATACATATATATTTTCAAAAGAATCAAAATTTGGTCCCTTGGGAAAGCACAGTTAAGCCTTTCTGAACCTCAATTTCTCCATTGCTATTTTCCTAGTTAACAATTTCTATCTAATAAGTTCTTCTCAGTATTAAATTACATAGAAGACATGGACTTGGTATTTAGATGTCAGCAAATCTTCATTGGGATCAGTTTGTATATGTGAAGAGAATATTTTCCTTAGCCTGTTTAATCATTATTCAAAGGTTTCTTGCCATCTTCCACTCACACTGCATTTTAACCCAAGTCTTGTACATAAACACCAAGGATTTTTCTTATAGGGTTGACCTATCGTATATGCACATACATGCACTCTTTGAGGTAATCTTGAGGCAAGCTTTTGCTGATTATATTTCACCTTTTCATGCTGTTGTCCCAGAAGACGTTGACGTCATCTGGAGACATAGTAGCGCCGTCTGTCTTCAGAGGTTCAATTCATTCTGCCATCCGGAAACTCTGTCCACAAGGCGGCCAGTGTTAGAAATTCAGCTTGTGACATGCAGGACATGGTGGAGTGCAAACATTGGTCAGTGCTTCCTCCCCCAGCCACAGAGGAAAGCCACACTGATTGGTATTCAGGAAGGGGACCTCCTGTTTCGAAGGATTCCTTCATGCTGTTCAGCAATGCTGTTTAGGGTGGATTTTGCCATTTGAACTGCAAAGCTTAAACACACATATTAACTACCTGAAGCTGCAAATAGCAGCATAGTACATTAAAAAAATAATGAATATTTTAACCAGCCTTTGCCCAACCAAGAAAAATATTATGCAGAAACAAGGCTGATTTTAGAAAAATGCCCAAGGAAACATAAAAAAAGTTGAGTTTCCTTTCAAAGTTTGTTTTTGCTAAACATTCATAGTTTTGCTTTTTCCAATCCAATTTTATTATAAGAAAGGTCTCCCACATGTGTACCTGGCATTTCTTTCAAAATAATCAGTAATACACAAAACCTTTGGAAACAGTGGGTGACTTCTTAAAAGTGACAGGAAGAAAGGGAAAAACACATTACAGAGAAGGCACATGTGTTTGTAGTTCCTATAGTTACAGGCAAATTTCATGTCCGCATTATGGTGAGTGTTTACGTTTTAATTTTGCTCTTTCGGAGAATTCTAATTTAACTGATTCTTCACTGCGGATTTTCCTCCCATGAAATCACTGAAGGTGCCACATCACTTGTGACCATTGAGAGGCTTTGATGTTTTGGAGCTGTAGTTCTAAGTGAAGGCAATGGACAGATATTCTGCTATCTGTTGGATAGCTTCCTTGGCATTCACATTTGTCCTTGGTGAAGATCAGAGTTAAATTACCAAAACATGCTCTTCAAGAATTCATAGTCTCGATCAGTAAAATAGGAATCTTAGACAGAATCTAATGATAACAAAATGCTTTTAGAACCTTTTCTTTGGCTCTTTTTCTCAACACTTACATTATATCATAACTCCTTATAAGAGATTGATATTAGTATTAACTCATTTTCCAGTTGAGGAAACTGAGACACACAGAGATAAAAAATTGGCCAAGGCAGGATTCATGGTTGAGGCAGGATTCAGATACCTGCTGTCCTAGTCCAGAGCCTCTCCTTTTCCTCCTTGATGGAATGTAAGTTAAATTTAGTGCAAAGCTGGCTGAAATTAGTTTCATGGCTTGCTGTTAAATCACTGTCATTCAAGTGATTTTTTTGTTTGCTTGTTGATTATTTTGTCTAACTTGTGGTTTATACACAATAATGTTGTAATAATAATGAAATATGAGTCAGTGTACCTAGGTTCTAGTCACAGCTTATCTCCTGGCTTTAAATGATTTTGGATATTACAGAAACTTCATTTCCCTCCTGTAAAACAAACAAAATGGTAGCATCTGTATCCACCTCAGGGTTTTGTCCTCCA
>VMDR010031953.1:0-11872 GCA_007922815.1 Macrotus californicus
AGCACACCTGTTATGTTGTAAGGGGCAGAGCCTTAGGTATTCACCAGGGCAGGGCAACCCATTTTGCTGCATTGTGGCACTATATTTGGGGGAAGGGTCTGAGAGGGAACAATGCCACTTGCTGGGTTTTTGCCTGGCTTTCACTTACTTCCCTCATTACCCACAAGCAGATTGCACCCTTCTGGTGCTGATTCCCAGGTGGGTGGGTTTGTGTACATTCTAGCACCCATTGGGGCTCACCAGTGGATTCCCCTGTGAAACTGGCAGTTTCTCCCGCTGCCACAACCCCTATAGGATTTCACAGCCAGAGGTTTTGAAGCTTTCTTTTCCCACACTGGAACCCTGGGTTGTGTGGTCTGTCTCGCTCCCCAGTTGTTCCTCCCAGTGTATCCCCAAGCGAATGTAGGACCACCTGGTCCTCCAGCTGCTGCCTTGCCTCCAATCCTCTTCACCCTGGATGCCCATCTCTGCCCCTCCTACCAGTCTGGACGAATGTTTTTTCTTTTAACTCCTTGGTTGTCAGATTTCCATACATTTTGGTTTTCTGGCAGTTCTGGTTGTTTTTTGTTTTTAAATTGGTGGTTATTCTTCTTTTGGTTGTGTGAGGAAGTAAAGTGTTATCTACCTATGCCTCCATCTGGCCTTTTGTTGTATGTTTATACAGATTTTAAGGTTTCTCAAATCAAGAGAGTTTATAGCTCCCGCCATTTAGGCCCTGCCTGCCTGCTCACCCCAGCAGCTTCCTTAGCTCAGGAGACCTGCTGTGTCGGGTAGGACACCTATTTCCAACCTTTTTCATCTCGTGGCACATGTAAACTAATTATATACAAAATTTTGCAGCACAGCAAAAAATATAATTTTTGCTGATCTGACCAAAATATAGGTATAATTTTGATTCACTCATACAGGAAGGCTATTGCTGTGTTGGCTGTTGTCATTTTTTAATTTGACAATCTAAGGGAAAAGAGGTCAGTGCCCCTGATTGAATAGTCAGGTGTTGCCTAGTATTTTCAGAATCCATGCAGCAAATCAGTTGAAAATTGTTGGGGTAGGAGATAGAATTGGAAGTAGAGGGGAGAAGGGGAAGCAATAAGCTCTCATGCTCCCAGAACCCCTTCCATGTACAGTTGTCGATATTTTTTATATATAAAATATTATATAACAGTAATCCTTGAGGAAAGGTGTCTAATTCTTAACTTACTTGTTGAGACATCTGTGCTTAAAAATAGGATTTGTATCTCATGTTTAAAGACAAAGTATGGATAACATGGATGGTCAGTTCTTCAAATAACTTCACTTCTGATGCAAGTGAAGATAACAATTATAAATTGATAAATAACTTATAAGTTGAAGACATAGCATTCATTTTCATCTTTTTTTATAGATACTAATCTCAGGTCAGTTTGTGAAGTTAATTTAATTTCTTCCCAAAGTATTTTAAGCATTTATTAAACAGCTGTGGAGAAATCTGAGGTAAACACAGAGAAGCTGAGCCTCTGTATCCTTGCTTCTGTCCTTGCGCTTCTCACAATGTCTTACACGTAACAGGTGCTCGATAAATACACAGACTAGGTGAACAAACTAGGACGTCCTAATCACCCATGAAAGCAGTGGTCGTTCTGGGTTTCTAACAAGTTATCTATAATGGGCAAACTCATGCACTTTTACTGTAGAATTCTGGTCTGGATTTTCTGTTAGGCAGTAACTGCCATTCTCTACTATTGCTGTAAAGTTGTAGAAAAAATGATATGAGAGGTATAAAAACAGAAGTCATCTTGTATTTGTATAGTACTTTATACTTTGTAAAATACTTTCATACTCCCTCGTTTGATTTTCACGACACTCCTAAATAGGGCAGATATTCTTCTGTAAAAGATAGAAGTTGATGACCAGAGAAAGGGCACACAGCCAGTGAGCAGTGGGACAGGGACTGTAGTACAGATCTGTCTCAGAATAGTACACACATATGTGTGTACTATAAAGTGATATCTCTTTGCAAGAAGGTGAATGTTTATTGACGCTGCAGCAGTTGCACATGAGATTAATGCTCTCTGGGCATAGATTGGTTCAATTAATGAAGACTTCTTTTGGATCATTATGATTTGAATTTTAAAGAAATAAACAGAGTTCAACATTCCTTTTGTTTGGTTTCATTTTGCTTTATTTTAAAATTTCCTTTTTCTGCATTGTATCTCAATGCTAACTCTCAAAATTATTTTCTGAAATTAGTTGGAATCTTAATTACTTAAAAAATTAAATTATTGAAGTTCTAGAGTAGACAGAATTAATCTGTAGAGACAGAAAGTAGGACCAAGTGGGAGGGTATGGTGCGGATGGACTAATGAGGGACAAGAAGGAACTACGGGGGGTGATGGAAATGCCCTATATCTTGTTGGGGCAGTGGCCTTAAAACCGTAACAGTTTGTTACAGTTTGAACTGTACACTTAAAATGTGTTCATAAGTTTAAAAAGTAGGTCATCAGTCAGATTACGGACTGGGGAGAGTCCTGGGAATTTGTTACGTGATGATCACATCCAAATTAAATTAATCGGCTTAAGCCCCTCCTTGTTAGGTTCCTGTGATAGGCTTAGGTTCTGGGTAGTTTTGTATTGCTCTTGATTGTTTTTGTCGTTTGGTTTTGCCTTAACATTAACATTAGCATTAGCATTGACCTTAAAAAAATTCTTTGCTGCTTGGTTTGAGTTGATTTCTTACCCTTTTCCTAGTATAAATTGCCATTAATCTCTTTTCTAATTATATTTCATAGGATTTTTTTTTATTTTTAACTTTTTTTTTAATTGTTGTTCAAGTATAGTTGTCTTCATTTTCCCCCTTACTTGATAGGATTTTATATCCTGTTTTGTACTTCAGTCATCAATTTCTGATCATACCTTGACAATAATTAGAATAGTACAAGAACAGCTACAGTGTTATATGTAGTATCAGACAAACCTGTCTTAATTTTATTGTATGAATAACTGTTACATTATTTTCCATAGTATAGATCTGGAATCTTAAGCACCTTCACCACCACAAGATACTGATCAGGAATTGAAAATAAATTATTATAGATAGCAGTAAACAACTAGAATGACATAGTGTAAGGTATGAGCTTAGGAATTTCTGAAGAAAAATTTTAAAAGAACTGCCATATAACAAATGTAAAGACATGAAATTTACTCAAATATTCTAGTATATTGAGGTAGAATTCACATACCATAAAATTCACCCCTTTAAAATGTACGATTTTAATGTAGTCACAGAGGTGGGTAACCATTATCGCTAATTTCAGAATAGTTTCATCACCTCAAAAAGAAACGCCATCCCCATTATTAGTCACCCCTCTTCCCTCTTTCCCTGGCCCCTGGTAACCCTGACCTGCTTTCTGTCTTTGTGTAAGTGGAGTCATATCATACGGCTCTCTGTGTGTGCCTTTTTTCACATGGCGTAACATTTTCAAGGTTCACGCATCTTGTAGCATGTGCCTTATTCCATTTTATGGCTGAAAAACATTCCCTTGTACGGATATACCACATTGTGTTCATTCATTCATCAGTTGGTAAACATTTGGGTGGTTTTCACTTTGGAGCTATTATTGACAACACTGCTATGAACATTTGTGGACAAGTTTTGGGATATACATATGTTTTTAGTTTTCTTGAGTGTATACTTAGGAGTGTAACAAGTGGGTCATATGGTAACTATGTTTAACCATTTGCGGAACTGCCCAGCCGTTCCAAATTGGCTACACCCTTTTATATTCCCACTGCTAATACATGAGATTTTGAATTTTCCTGTATCCCTGCCAACACTTGTTATTGTACATCTTTTTCTGTTATAGTCATCCTAAGTGAATATGAAGGGGTATCTCATCATGATTTTTATTTTTATTTCCCTAATGACTCATGATTTGAGCATCTTTACTGGCCACTTGTATATTTTAGGAGAAATATCTCTTTAAAAACCTTTGCTCATTGTTAAATTGGGTTATTTCATTGCTGAGTCATAGAGTGTTTTAAAAATATATTGTGGATATAAACCTTTATTTCATATGTCTTTGCAAATATTTTCTTCAGTTTTGTGAGCTGTCTTACTCTCTTGGTGGTGCCCTTCGAAGCACAAAGTTTTCAATTTCCGTGAAGTCCGGTTCATCTTTCCTCTGGGTGCTTGCGCTTTTATATCATAGCTAAGAAACCACTGCCTGATACAAGGTGATGAAGAGTTTCTCCTGCGTTTTCTTCTAAAATTTTAGTTTTAGTTCTCTCATTGAGGTCTTTGATTCATTTGGTCTTAACTTTTGTGTATGATACAAAGCAGAGTGTCCATCTTCGTTCTTTTGTATGTGGGTGTGTACTCTAGTTCCCCTGCATGGTTTGTGAAAAGACTTCTCTTTTCCTGATTGGGCTGTCTCCACACTCCTGTTGACTTGGCCACAAACGTATGGGTTTACATCGAGACTCTCAGTGTTACTCCATTGATTCTGTATCTACCCTATACCACCACACTCTTGAATTCCGTAGCTGTGTTTTAAGTTTTGAAATCAAGAAGTATGTTTTCTTTTTCAAGGTTCTTTTGGTTGTTCTGGATTTTTTTCATTTCTATATGAATTCTAGGATCATCTTGTTAATTTATGCAAAAAAGGCAAGTGGGATTTTGATAGAAATTGTATTGAATGTGTAGATCAATTTGTGCAGTATTGCTATCTTAACAAACAATATTAAGCCTTGCAGTCCATGAACACACACAGGATTTCTTTCTTTTTTAAAAAATATTTTATTTATCTAATTTCAGAGAGGGAGGAAAGGAAGAAGGGAAGGAGAGAAACATTAGTCGGTTGCTTCCCACACGCCCCCCAACAGGAGGCCTGGCCTGCAGCCCAGGCACGTGCCCTGATGGGGAATGGAGCAGGCAACCTTTCAGTCCGCAGGACAATGCCCGAACCACTGAGCCTCTCGGGGCCAGACAGGGTTTCTTTCTAGTGTGAAGGTATTAAGTTTGTTTCAATGACGTTTTATTGTGTAGTGGTATCTTGGTACTTGCTAATTTGGTCTGGAACTCACGACAAGTACCAAAGCCAAGTACTGAATGTCAAAGCATTCTCACTTGCGGGGCAGTATTGTGACTCATGCAAGTCCTGTGAGTGCGACGGGCCTCAAATAAGCGCCAGTGCTGAAACGCTTTTTCTCATCTGAATGCAGTGAGGGCAGGGCTTGACGAGTGCTGAAGTCGACAGGTGCGGGGGCATGACTGTATTTGGGTTGTTCGTTGCTGGTGTACATAAATAATATTTCTACATATTGATCTTGTATTATGCAGCCTTACTGAGCTTATTTACACAAGTCATATTTTGTTTTACGAGTTCCTTAGAATTTTCTATGGAGATCATGTCACTACAAATAGAGATAGTTTTATTTCTTTTTTTCCCAATGATCTTCCTTCCCATTTTTAAATTTTTTTTCAAGATTTTATTTATTTATATTTAGAGAGTGGGGAAGGGAAGGAGAAAGAGAGGGAAGGAAATATCAATGTGTGGTTGTCTTTCACACACCCCCTACTGGGGACCTGGCTCACAACCCAGGCATGTGCCCTGACTGGGAATCGAACTAGCGACCCTTTGGTTCAGAGCCCGCACTCAATTCACTGAGCTACACCAGCCAGGGCTTCCTTCCCATTTTGAATGCCATTTCTTTCTCTTTCTTGCCTCACTTGCCTAACAGAACCCGTAGTTATAGTTATAGTGTCAAAATAGAAGTGGAAAAGCAGACATCTTTTTTTTTTATCTTAAAGGGGAAAACTTATAATCTTTTACTATTGAGTGTGATGTTAGCCAGTACATTTCTCACAGATAACCTTTATAAGATTGAGTTCCCTATTACTCCTATTTTGAGAGTTTGCGAAGATTTAACACTTTCGTTAGTGTTAAATCTTTAAATAATTGGTAGAATTCACCCATGAAGCCATCTGGTCCTGGTGTTTCTTTATGGGCAGTTTTTTAAATTACTAATTCAGTGCTTATTTCTCATAGATGAGTTCAGATTTTTGACAGTTTTTGCAGTGCTCTCATTGCTCTTACAGAGAAATGGATATTTAAGGTCCTTATTCCACCATTACTGATAACATCACCACTTCTAATGATTATTAATCTTCAAATTTAGATAGGTGGATTTTGTAGAAAGTTGGGTAAGAAAATAAACACTAAGGAATTTTCTAAGGTTTTTGAAAAGAGATCTGTTCTTCCTAATTATTTCTAAATATCAAATTTTAACTCAGTATATTGCTTAAGAACATGAATATTACCATAAATGAGAGATGATTACTTTTTTAAGTCATACATTCTTGATTACTTTAGCATTTTCTTCCACATAGTTTCTCTAATAAATTGAAAATTTGAAAAATTTAGAAGAATTGAATCTGTAACATTCACGGATACAGCAAGTGGTTAGGTTAGAGAAGTTTTTGTTCAGACAATTTAAGTTTATATCCCAACTAGCTGTGTGGTTTGGGACATTCACCTCATATCTCTAGACCTCAATTTTATCATCTGTTAGAGAGGGATAAGAATATTTTACGTGCTTGTTATAAAGACTATATGTAGTTCTTTTATTTTTTAAAAAGATTTTATTTATTTTTAGAGAGATTGGAAGAGAGAGACAGAGAGGGAGAGAAATATTGGTTGCCTTCTTATGCGCCCAACCAGGGACTGAACCTGCAACCCAGGCATGTGCCCTGACCAGGAATCGAACCCGTGACCTTTCACTTTGCTGGATGACACCCAACCAACTGAACCACACCGGTCAGGGCAGCAATTCTTTTAATACAGCGTTGTGCCCGGTACACAGTAAATAATTATTTGCTGAATTATTATTAGATGTTACTGAGTTAAATCATTTCAATTTTGCTATGAATTATTTTTTCAGCAACAATGATGGCTTGTCGTGCTTCCTGTAGGCTTTTATTTTTATGGCTATGGAACATAGCTAACAAATAGCCCCCACCATCTGGTCTTTGTATAGTCTTCTCTATGAGGCTCCGTTTGGTTCCCAAAATCTGTTTCTTGTCACTATCAAACCCTGTATTTTGCCATGTATAATGCACTCCCACGTTTTTGTGTGCATTATACATGGGATTAGTATACCCATGGTATGTAATTATACCCATGTATAATGTACATCCTTATTTTTCCCTCAGAGATTTGGGCAAAAATGTGTGCATTAACACACGGCAAAATATGGTACTCACATAACCTATTCTTTCTGTTTCAGTTCCCTATTTCTTTACCACTTTCCTTCAAGTTCCTAGACTCAATACCTTGGAATCACTTTTGATCATTTCCTCGAATTGTACGTTGTAATGTACCAGAACCATTTGTATTCATCTCCTTTTTAACATTTGCTCTTTTAGTTCTTATTAGTTTGATTTTCATGAAGCACAGCTACATTCCAACTAGATACCATCACACGTTGTTCCCCAAACATGCTTGATGTTTTAGTTTCTTACAGTGTTCACTCCTTCTAGGAATAGCCTCTACTCCCAGAATGCTTCTTTTATTTTTTTAAGATTTTATTTATTTATTTTTAGAGAGGGGGGAAAGGGAGGGAGGAGGGAGAGAAACCTCAATGTATGGTTGCCTCTCGAGCACCCCCCACTGGGGACCTGGCCTGTAACCCGCGCACACTGAGCCATACCAGCCAGGGCTCCTAGAGTGCTTCTAAACTCACCTCCAATATCACTGACTTCAAGAAGTCTTTCGTTGTTTCTTCATATGTGCTCCAACTCTTCATACCGTGTGGAAACTATTTCTTCTTTCTCTTAATTTTGTGTTAAAACATTTTCTTCTAGCTTTTATGATGACAAATGTAATTATAGAATATTAGAACCAAAAGAAGCGTTTAGGAATCATCTAATTTACCTTCCTAGTTTTAGATATAAGACAACTCGCACAAAACTCGTACCCAGGATTCAACTGGGTATTTGGTGGCAGAGATGGGAGTAAAACTTGGGTCCTGTATTTCCAGCCTAGGTATTTTTTTGTGTGCCGCATTGTAATATAATACAGATATTTCTTAAGCTGTTTTGCAGTATTTTACCATTGATCTCTTGAAACCTATGTTGTTTCTCTGTAAGCTCTCACCTGTGAATTCTTAGACAACAAGGAATTGTTTCTTTTCTCTCTTTATCTTTATAGATGTTTCTTAGAGACTGTTTCCTGCTTGAATGAATGAACAAATATATGAATGAATAATACTTTGTAGTAGTATGAGTGTTCTTTTTAAAAATATTTTTTAAAAATTTTAAAGATTTTATTTATTTTTAGAGGTGGGAGGGAAGAGGGAAAGAGAGGGAGTGAAACATCAGTGTGTGGCTGCCTCTTATGGGACCCCCAGCTGGGGATCTGGCCTGCAATCCAGGCATGTGATCTGACTGGGTATCAAACTGGTGACCCCTTGGTTCACTAGCCAGCACGCAATTCACTGAGCTACACCAGTCAGGCCGCATTAGTATTAATATTCTTAATTTTAAACTCAAATGATATTCCTTACATAGGCTCATTTTAAAAGAAATTGGTATATTGAGACCTCTAGGGGGCAGCCCAACACAGCAAGTTCTGGTTGACCTTGCTAAATAAAAATAAGCTAGCTACTACACTCTGAGATGGATTTAAATTGCTTCTCATGTGAATTTTTGAAAAATGAAAGCAACTAATAATTATTAGCTTATTTGGTAGGATATTTTAAAGCAATTGTCATGTATAGAAATGGGAACTTTTTGATGCTCATGATTTGCTGTTTTGTTTTTTAAGTGTTGAATGAGAACAAATGTTTATTAGAACTTTTTAAAATCTTGCTCTATTTATTTCAAAATAACAGATAATATAGTAAATGTTTTCCTTAATTTATTGCTAGAAAAATTAAAATAATGCAAAATTATTATCTCAGGCTACTAACAATGTTATTAAATGAAATCAGTATTTTCTCCTTGCTAATTTGTTGCACCAAGCTAGGTCAGCGATCTTCAACCAGTGTGTGCAAGAATTTTTAAAATATGCAATATCTGACTATTTATTTGGGCACTGACCTCTTTTCCTTTAGAGGAAAAAAATGTCAACAGCTAGTAAGTACAACAGTAGCCATCTGGTGTGCATCAAAATTATACCTATTTTTTTTGTCAGATTGGCAAAAATACATTTTTTAAAATACACAGAATTTTAGTAATTAGTTTGTACCATGAGATGAAAAAAGTTGAAAATTGCTGAGCTAGGTCATTGTTTCATTCATTGTTTTCAAGATAAAAAATATTGCTGGTAATTATAGACAAACAATAGAAGCATATTTATTGAGTGCTTTACTGTGATCCAGATATTATTTTAAATATGTTACATGTATTCATTTATCTAATCCTCACTGTAGTTGTCTGTGGTACATGCTGGTACTGTCCCCATTTTATAGATGTAGTAGTTAAGGGTTGGTTATTGAAACTTGCCCAGGGCCACTCAGTCTGGTAAGTGGACAAGCTGGGATTTAAATCCAGGCAGTATGGCTCTAAAGCCCACACTCTTAATCACTGTTCCCTTTGATATACTGTTAAATTTATTACTTTTATTTTTTTCCCCCTTTGTGTCTTAACTTTCCATCTGAGACTGTTTTCCACTTTCTACAGACACTTCCGACTCCTGGTTACTCCACCCTTTTGGTTGCTTTTCTGCCGTTAGTCCTTTCTTTCTTCGAACAGAGAAAATGCATGGACAGAAAGTAAAAACATAACATCCTGCCTGTAGTGTGAAGAGATGAAACAGATAGCTAAAATTATGTGGTTTTGTTTCTCTTCTATTTACAAAATGTTCTTTTTCTAATTAGCAATTAAGTAATTTTTAGTTATCACATTAAAACATAAACTCTCAAACTTAGAGATCGAATGAACTTTGCTCCCCATGTTTAAGCACGTAGTACTGTGGGATAATATTAGAAGCCAGATTAACTTTCCCCACAAAGAAATTCTTGATTGTAGTAAGATGCTTAGTGTTTTTTATAGTATCCTAGCATATGTAAAGATTAACCTTACTGTCAGTTATTGGTATGTATTTTCTTTCTCATTCTCTGCTTTTGATAATTTCTCCTACCTCTTTGAGCCTATGAGTAGATAGTAAAAATGAGTTAGACTTCAGTTGGTCAGTTTGATATTTAACAAAAGTCAGGATATATGTGAGATGGCTTAAAAAGTTATAACTGTTGACTGAAATGAAAATAGCTGTTCATACCTAAGTACTCTAGAGTATTTGTATCAAAATAAGATCTTAGTATATACCTCTTTTTAAGAAAATATCTTTCAGTTCTGGGTTTATTATTTATTAAAGCACTTCACATTACATTTAATGTTTGAGTTTCTTGGAGGAATTGTCAACCTGGTGATACAAGATATGCCAGAGATAACCTATACCTGAGGGCAGTCAGCCCAAGTCTCGCGGCTGCTCTAGTGATTGACTCACTCAGTCTTCCCGTCTTTCCCCGACTTTCCCCGACATGGAGTTTGGCTTCCTGATTTACTTCTCACCTAGTCAGGCCTTGGCACTTGCAAGCTTCAATTTGGTTCCTATGTACGGAATGCCCATGCCTTCAATCCAGATTGGTTTCTTCTGTTACTACCACATTTTTTTTCAGTCTCCTTTCACCTCAGAGAATGCCATCATCCAGAAATGGTGCCGCTTAGGCTGGTCATTTAATGTATTGACAATTTCATGGTGTTAGAAAATTTGCTTAATCATTGATCTATTCCAATAGTGAAAACTACCTTCTGATTTTTTTTCTGTCCTTCTCATAAATGATTTTCATACAACGTGCCAGAACACACAACACCTGTCTGTTAAGAACAGAATTACTAGGCTTTGATTCTTAGTAGTGGTTCCTTCTTTTGGGTAAATATGAGAATTGCTTTTGGTCTAATTACTCATACTTTTAAAATAACTACTTGGTAATAATTTCAAGTAAGTAATGTATAGGATGATTATTTAGGAATATTAGAAGGAAAAACCAATTGAAAATACAAAAGCCAATATCCTGTTCTTTATTTCTGACCTGATCCTGGAAAATTTTGTTTGACATTTCATATTCTGGTATCATACTTTTTGAAATATGTCTTAGTTGTTGGGTCACACTTGGTTTGTTCTTAATTTTTAAGGCTTTGTGGGGGTTGTATGACACTTCTGTTTTTGTGATCCATACAGATTGCTTATAATAAATAGTAAGGCAGGTACTAAGATGATATAAATACAGGCATGTATGTATTTGATATATTGGTATGTGTATTACAATTATATTGATATTACATATAGATGCAGATATTTATATACATATTTGAAACTCACATCTTTAGTCAGGGTGTTTCTTTTGCAGATTGTGATATATTAAAATGTTAATTCTCAGTTAAGAAATATAGCCTAGTTTAAACATTCAATTGTATTATCTTACTTTGATGCTTTGGTAGCACTTTACAGAGTACTGTATATCTTGTCTTAAACAGGATGTATCTCTCAAAGGTCTGCTTCAAAAAAGGCTATAAATTTAAGGGAAGGTCAGTGCTGGTTCAAAGAGCCACTGTTCGAGTGTATTGCTGAGGGGGTGTAGGGACAGAGAGAGGTCTCTATTAATGGAATGATGAGTCTGATCATAATTAAGTTCAACAGAATTGGATCTGCATTTGGAAACCATATTTGAGTAGACCATATGTCTACCTTGGGTGTGATCTTTTCATGAAAGTCACCTGTCTGCATGCATGTGTTGTGACACAGTGAGTACAAAACAGATTAATTAAAATTGTACTAGCTGTGAAGTTATGAATTAGTAAGCTGAAGATTTCAAATGTTTGAGTTCACTGATG
>VMDR010031954.1:0-11872 GCA_007922815.1 Macrotus californicus
TGCTAATACTAAGCAAGAGACAGCTGGAGTGGCTACACTAACATTGGGAAAAGTAGATTTCAGAGCAAAGAACATTATCAGTATTATTTTATAATAATAAAGGATGGAATAAGTATAATGATTTTAAATATTTATGTCCCTAATAACAGTTTAGAAACACATGAAAAAAAACTGAGAGAATTGAAAGAAGAAATAGGTAAATTCACAATTATATTCAGAGGTTTTATTACCTTTTTCTCAATAATTGATAGAATAAGGAGACCTAAAACCAGTAAATGTATGGGCTTAACACTATCATCCAACTTGAACTAATTGACATTTAGAATACCACCCAGTAACAGCAGAATAAACATTCTTTTTAAGTTCATACAACATATTTGCTATGACAGATTCAATTTTGAGCCATACAACAAGTCCCAATAAATTTAAAATGAGCCTTGGCTGGTATGGCTCAGTGGATTGAGCACCAGCCTGCGAACTGAAAGTTCATTGGTTCAATTCCCAGTCAGGACACATGCCTGGGTTGTTGCCCAGGTCTCCAGTTGGGGGAATGTGAGAGGCAACCAATCAATGTGTCTCTCACCCATTGATGTTTCTCTCTTTCTCTCCCTCCCTTCCCTTCTCTCTAAAAATAAATAAAATCTTAAAAAAAAACTTTAAAATGATTTGAGTCATGTAAGCTATGTTCCATTACCACAGTAGAAATAAATTAAAAATCATTAGAATAAAGATTTGGGAAACCCGCAAATATTTGAAAACTAAGAAACCAATTCTAAATTTAAAAAAAAAGAAATTAGTGTTTTGAATTGACTAAAAATAAAAACTGATTTGTTTATATATTTAAAATTTTCTATATATTATGTTTTGACATCTTAAAAAGCTTTCTGACTTGGGAGAGACTCCTATTCCTGAGCTAGCCAATTCTTAAAATAGCCAAGGGCTTAGCCAGGAGCAGTCTTTGATCTGCAAACTAACCAATCCAGTGCCACACCTCCTCTATTTCCTATCAGACAGGCAGTATTCCTCTGCAGTAATCATCCCAGGGCCACGTTCTAGGCAACTAGAGACCACTTTTATAGTTTAGGGCCCATTGAAGTTATTCAAACTAGCCAATCATAAACTATTTATCCTGCTTTCCCTTGCCTCTCTCACAGAGACTCCAAGAAATGTTTTAGCCTCAGCTTTCCCCTTCCTCCCACTTTCTGCCTGCTGATCACCTTGAGACTTCCCCCATGTGGTCCTGCATGGTCTGGTGTGATGTGCCTCCTGTTTCTAGGAACTGCGAGCATAATAAAGTGTTGTTTTCTTAAGTTTGTGCTGTGTTTCCTCTTGTGGTTGCACCTGACTGACCATGACAGAAAAGAACACAGAACAAAAACTATCAAAATTTGGAGGATACAACCAATTCAGTATTTAGAGGGAAATGCATAGAATTAGACAATATTATAAAAGAAGAAAGAGCTCAAATCAAGGACCTCAGTTTTGAATTTAAGAAAAAGCAGAGCAAATAAAACAGAAAGGAAACAAAAGAAAAATGATAAAAACCAAAGCAGAAAAATCAATGAGATAGGAAACAAACCCAACAGAGAAAGCCAATAAAACTGAAAAATGGTCTTTAAAAAAATCAATAAAATTGATAAAGTTTTAGTCAGACGGATCAGGAATAAAAGAAAAGAAGACACAAATTACCAATATCAAGAATGAGAGAGGTGCCCTGGCTGGTGTAGCTCAGTGGATTGAGCGCGGGCTGCAAACCCAAGGGTTGTGGTTCAATTCCCAGTCAGGGCACATGCTTGGGTTGTGGGCCAGGTCCCCAACAGGGGGTGTGTGAGAGGCAACCACACATTGATGTTTCTCTCCCTCTCATTCTCCTTCCCTTCCCCTCTAAAAATAAATAAATAAAATCTTTTAAAAAAGAAAAAAAGAAAGAGTCCCTTTAAAAAAAAAGAATGAGAGGTGTCATTATTACAAATTTACAGATATTAAAAGAACAGTAAGTGAATGTTATGAAAGACCATATACACTCTTACCTCCAAAATAATTCTCTGAAGAAAGCATTACTTTAATAATAAAAACAAAGGCATTTCAAGAAAAAAAAACTAATAACACCAGTTTAAGACATGTTAATTTTTGCCTCATAAACACCGATGCAAAAATTCTTTAAATTTTAGCACATTGAATCTGAAAATTTATACAGTAGTCCTCCCTTATTCATGGTTTTGATTTCCAGTTTCAGTTACCCATGGTCAATCATAGTCTGAAATTATTAAATCTAAAATTCCAGAAATAAACAATATAAGTTTTAAATTGTGTGCCATTTTTTGGTCAAGATGGTGGAATAGATACATGCTGTGCTTGCCTCCTCCAAGACTACATCAAAATTACAATTGAATTATAGAATGACCATCTTTGACACAACCACTTAATGACTGGTTGATGAGAAGTCTTACAACTAAAGATACAAAGAAGAAGCCACATGGAGACTGGTAGAAGGGGCAGAGAATGGAGTAGGCAGGTCCCATTCCCATGACGTGGTAATTAAGAATTGAGAGGGGCTCTGGCTGATGTGGCTTAGTTGGTTGGAGCATCATTCCTTGGGCTGAAGTGCTGTAGGTTTGATTCCAGGTCAGGGCACCTGCCTAGATTGCGGCTTCAGTTCCCAGTTCAGGCACCTGTGGGAGGTAACTGATTGATGTTTCTCTCTCACATTGATGTTTTTCTCCCCCTCTCTCTCCTTCCTCCTCTCTCTCTAAAAACAATGAAAAAATGTCCTCAAGTGAGGCTAAACAAAAAAAAGTTGGGATGGCTATCTCTGCAGACAAGGTCACCCTGAGGAAAGAGGAGTCCCAGTCCCACAGTGAGAGTCTCAGCTTAGGGCTGGGGAGATAAGACTCCATAACATCAGGCTGTGAAAACCAATGAAGGCTGCATCCAGGTGAGATGGAAGCTGCTAGAGACCCAGGCACCTTGGGTCTTAGAGGGCTCATGCACAGACTCACTCACAAGTCACTTGCTCTAAACTTGTGTAGAGGCAGCAGCTCAAAAAACACCAGGGACCTGGAGGGAGAAACTAAATTGACTAGTTTCAGGGTAAGAGCTGGAGGGACAGGGGCTGGGACTGTTCTCTTCTAAGATGGAGGAGCTAGAAGGCACCATTTGTTGAGCCCTCCCCTTACCCAGTGGATCAGCACTGGGGAGTGCCAAATCTGAGCTCTCCATTAATGTGGCTTGTATTGTTTGCCCAGCACTTGTGATTCCTTGAGATCCTGTTCCACCCAATTTACATGTCTGGCATGAGCTGCTCCCAGTGGCTTTTCCACATAAGTGGCCTTTCTCAGCTTATGCTGTGGACTTTCCTAAAACCTTTCAACGGTCCACAAACCCTAAACAAGCAGTGCTGGCCTCTTTATTCCCTGTCAACCTCTTGCCAGATCACCCCAAACCCTGCACAAACAGTGATGGGTACCAACTGACATTGTACTTCTCATCAGGCAACCCCAAGCCTAGCATAAGCCGTGGCTAGTCTTGGTCTGGAACCCATTAAGTGGTAACAAGCCTGGCACAAATGGCAGCTAGCCTCAGCTCACATGGTGATGTACTAAGACCAACACTAGTAGTAGACAGATTTGATTTGCAAAATAGTCTCTCTCAAGCACCTCCAAGCCCAGTACAAATGGCAACAAAATGCAAGCACTTCGTATCTCCTACCAGATGGCCCCGAGGCAGGCACAAGCAGTCGCTAAACTTGATCTGCACAAGAACCACTCCTAAGAACCTACAGAACAAACCCATGCAGTGGTTGGCTTCAGACCACACCAGAGCACCACCCACAAGCTCTACAAATGACACACCCAAAGGGTAGACTTGGCTGAAATTAGAGCTCCACAAAACTGATTTCTGCTCCATGAGGCCAGCCCCCACACAACAGCTCATCTGTGTAGTAATGGCCATCCCTTACAGCCAGTCAGCCTGAGGGTCAGTCCCACTCACTGACGTGCTGATCACAATCAAGGCTCGACTACAACAGAAGGGCATAGAAAACCCACACAAGGGACACCCCTGGAGCACTGGGTTCAGTTGACCAGAGACTGTGTCACTGGGTCACACAAATTCCATTCTGCCAAGCATGGGAGACAAAGCAGCTCTACCTAACACATGGAAATAAACACAGGGAGGCTACCAACGAGAGGAAACAAAGAAACATGGTCCAAGTGAAAGAACAGAACAAGACTCCACAAAAAGAACTAAACAAAATGGGGACAAGCAAGCTATGAGTTGCAGTATTAAAAACAGTGGTCTTAAGTATACTTAAGGAACTTAGGGGAAGAATAGATCAACTCAGTGAGAACTTCAACAAAAAGATAGCAAGCATAAAAATTTCATAGAAACAAAAAAGAAACAGAAATGCAGAATATGATAACTGAAATGAAGACCACATTAGGAGCCTCTGGTAAAGATGATGATGTAGGCAGACATGGCTCACCTCTTTGCACAACCTCAACAAAATTACAACTAAAATGTAGAACGAGCATTAGCTCAGTACTGACAGAAATCAAGTTGAACGGAAGTGTGACAACGATGGAATTAAAGAAACCACATCCATCCAGACTGGCAGGAGGGGCAGAGATGCAGCACAAGCTGGTCCCATATCCATGTATGGTAGGCACAAATTTGGGAAGGATATCTTGGGAGTGAGAGATTCCAGCTCCACACCACGCATCCCAGCCCAGGGTCACAGTGCCAGAAAGATAAGTCCACACAACTTCTGGCTGCAAAAACCAGTGGGAATTGAGTTGGTGGGAGAAACTTCTGGAGCCCCAAGCAGTTCCACTTAAAGAACCCACACATGAACACACCTACTCAGACTTACTCCCTCTGGGCTCTGGTGCCAGGGAGGCAACTTGAGGGGTGCCACTGGCATGCAAGGGGAGGCTGCAGTGTCTGGCATCAAGGCAAGCAGAGGCCATTGTTCTTTTTCTGGGTCCTCCCCCCACAGAGGCACAGAGCCAGCAGACTGGTGCCCTATCTAAGATTCTATCAACCTGGATAATGCTGTTTGACCCACACTGGTAATCACCAGAGACTCTGCCCCACCCAATTTATGGGGCCCCCGAAGCTGGTTTTCCATATGAATGGCTGGTCTTGGTTCATGCTTCATAACTTCCTAAATCCTCTCAAAAGCAGCAGCTGGCCTCAGTGAGCCCCAGGCCTGGATCTAGCAACCTAGATTCCCAGCTTGGCTTCATCTAGAAATCTCCAAGACTAGCACAAGTAGCAGCCACCTCAGCAAACACAGGTAGGGGATGACCTTGGCCTGCACCACCCAGGAAACCTCAGGGCCAGCGCACCCAGTGGACAGCTACAGACCACGGCAGAGCACCACCACCCTGCCCCTGCACAGCTGATCCTCCACGGAGGGCAGAGGTTGTTGTTCAGTGGTCACAGCCAGTCCTTGCAGCTGACTGGCCTGGGTAAGTCCTTCCCATTCACCTGCCAACAACAACTAAGGCTCAACTACAAGAGGAGGGAGTACTCAGCCCACACAAAGGGTGCACCTTGAGTACCCAGCTTGTGTGATAGGGGAGCCTGTGTCACTGGACCCTATAAGACACCTACTACATTAGGCCACACTACCAAGACATGGAGTCAAAGCAGTTCTACCTAACACATAAAAAAAACAAAAACAAAAACAGAGAAGCTGCCGAAATAAGAAGACAAAGAAACATGGCCCAAATGAAAGGAAAGATCAAAACTCCAGAGAAAGAGTTCCAGCCAAGATGGAGGAGTAGGTAGAAATACTTAGCTTCCTTGTACAACCAAAAAAAAGATAACAACCAATTTAAAAAAAACAACAACCCCCACCCCCCAGAACTGACAGAATATCAAACTACATGACACTCAAGGAGATAAAGTGACAACCAAGGAGATAAAGAAACATTCATCCAGAGTGGTAGGAGGGGCAGACTGGCAGCCAGGTGGAGAGGATCCACAGAAAGGATGTGGATGGCAGGGGTGAGGTGGGGCTGGCAGACAGGGTGCTCCTACATTCATGTAGGATAAACTGAGAGGAACAACTGGGGAGTGAGACAGACTGTGAAACCCAGGGTTCCAGCATGGAAAAAGAAAATCTCAAAACCTCTGGCTGTAAAATCTGTGGGGGTTGTGAAGGCAGGAGAAACTGCCAGTCTCACAGGAGAGTCCATTGGAGAGGCCCACAGGGTCATAGAACATATACATACCCACCGATCTGGGAATTAGCACCTGAAAGGGCACAGTCCACTTGTGGGAAGTGAGGGAAGTGACAGAAAGTAAGGTGAGAGCCAAGCAAGCAGCGTTGTTCCCTCTCTGACCCCTCCCCCACAGACAGTGCCACAATACAACAGAGAGAGTTGCCACGCCCTGGTGAATATCTACAGCTCTGCCTCTTAGAATGTAACAGGTGTGCTGAGGCAAAAAAAATATGGCTCAAATGAAGGAACAGATCAAAACTCCAGAAAAAGAACTAAGCAACGAGAAGAAAGCCAACCTATCAGATGCAGAGTTCAAAACACTGGTAATCAGGATACTCACAGGAGTGATTGAGTTTCATTGCAAAATGAAGGAAGAAATGAAGGCTATACAAAGTGAAATAAAGCAAAGTATACAGGAAACCAACAGTGAAGGGAAAGAACAAGGACTCAAATCAATGATTTGGAATAAAAGGAAGAAATAAACATCCAACCAGAACAGAATGAAGATACAAGAATTCAAAAAAATGAGGAGAGGCTGAAGAACATTTGGGACAACTTTAAATGCTCCAACATCTGAATCATAGGGGTGACAGGAGAAGAGGAAGAGCAAGAAACTGAAAACTTATTTGAACAAATAATGAAGGAGAACTTCCCCAATCTGGCAAAGGAAATAGACTTCCAGGAAGTCCAGGAAGCTCAGAGAGTTCCAAAGAAATTGGATCCAAGAAGAAACACACCAAGGTACATCATAATTAAGTTACTTAAGATTAAAGATAAGGAGAGAAACTTCAAAGCAGCAGGAGGAAAGGAGACAGTTATCTACAAAGGAGTTCCCATAAGATTATAGGCTGATTTCTCCAAAGAAACTTTACAGGCAAGAAAGGGCTGGAAAGAAATATTCAAAGTCATGAAAGGCAAGAATTTACATTCAAGACTACTCTATCCAGTAAAGCTATCATTTATAATGGGAGGGCAGATAAAGTGCTTCCCACATAAGGTCAAGTTAAAGGAGTTCATCATCACCAAGCTCTTATTTTATGAAATGTTAAAGGGATTTATCTAAGTAAAAGAAGATGATGAAAAATATGAACAGTAAAATGATAACAAACACAACTATCAACAACTGAACCTAAATCAAAAACAAAAGCTAAGCAAACAACTAGAACAGGAACAGGATCACAGAAATGGGGATCAGTGGGGAGGTGGAGGGGAGAATGGAGGGAAAAGACACAGGGAATAAGAAGCATAAATGATAGGCACAAAATAGACAGGGGGGTTAAGAATAGTGTAGGAAATGGAGAAACCAAAGAACTTATATGTACAACCCATGGACATGAACTGAGAGGGTAGGGAATCTGGAGTGTGAGGGGGTGCAGGGCAGAAGGGGATAAAGGAGAGAAAAATAATGGTACAACTTTAATAGCATAATCAATAAAATGTGCTTAAAAAAAAACTCCAGAGCAAAAGCTAAACAAAATGGAGATAAGCAATCTATCAAATGCAGAGTTCAAAATAGTGGTTATAAGAATACTCAAGGGACTTTGTGAGGACCTGAGCACATAAAAAAGATCCACTCAGAAACAAAGGATACACTAAGTGAAATGAACAATTTACAGGGAAACAAGAGTAGAGTGATGAAGCCAAGAATCAAATAAATAATTTTGAACACAAAGAAGCAAAAAACAACCAATCAGAACAACAAGAGTAAAAAAGAATCCAAAAAATGAGGCTAGTATAAGCAGCCTGTGGGACAACTTTAAGCAATCCAACATTTGCTTCATAGGGGTTCCAGAAGGAGAAGAGAAAGAGCAAGATATTGGAAAACTATTTTAAAAAATAAGAAAAGAAAACTTCGCTAATTTGGTGAAGGAAATAGACATGCAAGTCCAGGAAGCACGGAGAGTCCCAAACAAGATGGGCTCAAAGAAGCCCACCCCAAATACACATCATAATTAAAATGCCAAAGGTTAAAGATTAAGAGATGGGAGGGGCATGTGGGAGAACGGGTAAGAGGTGAGGGCATTAAGAAGTAAAAACAAGTAGAACAACCATGGGGATGTAAAGTACAGTGTAGGAAAGAGAGTAGCCAAAGAACTTACGCACATGGCCCTCGGACATGAACATGGGCGGGGGTATTGCCTAAGGGAGTGGGGGGTGCTGGGTGGAGAGGAATAAAGGAGGACAACTGTAATAGCATAATCAATAAAATGTAATTAAAAAGAATACATTAGAAAGAATCAACAGCATATTAGGTGGAACAGAGAAGTGAATAAATAATCTGAAAACAGGAATAGATGAAAACTTTCTTAAACCTGTATAGATCATCTGCAGAAAAAAACTACAACTAACATTATACTTAACGTTGAAAGAGTGAACACTTTCCCAGATTAGGTACAAGGGAAATATGCTCATTTTCACTACTTTTATTTGACAGTATATTGGAGGCTCTAGCCAGTGCAATAAGGTAAGAAAAAAGTAAAAGTCATACAGATTGGAAAGAAAAAATAAACTATCTTTATTTGCAGATGAATTGATTATTTATGTAAAAAATCTCATGGGATCTACAGAAAAATCCCCTGAGACTAATGACTGAGTTTACCATCGTTTTAGCATAGAACATCAACATATAATAATTAATTACATTTTTACAAACTAGTAATTATTGAGAATGAAAACAAAAATACTATTTACAATTGCAAAAAAAAGTAAAATGCTTAGGGATAATATGTCAAAAGATAACAATTCTGCTTTTATCAAGTTATACATTAACTCTATTTTAAATCAAAATATTAACCAGCTTTTTCATGGAAATGTACAAGCTAATTATGGAATAAAATCAAAGAATAAGGAAACAAATATTAAAGATTACTTACAAGATTGTCATAGGCACAGGAGCAGATAATTTATGAATGAAATGATTTTGAGAGTCTAGACAAAGACTCATTGTTGAGAATTTGATCTGTGGTAAAAATAGTATGATATGAGTGTGTCTACACTCTCTCATACGTATGACACCAGAAAAGTCAGCATTCT
Source organism: Macrotus californicus (assembly GCA_007922815.1). Classification (NCBI taxonomy): domain Eukaryota; kingdom Metazoa; phylum Chordata; class Mammalia; order Chiroptera; family Phyllostomidae; genus Macrotus; species Macrotus californicus. Next base: position 9,264 of record VMDR010031954.1, read on the forward strand.
TGCTTCTTGTCACTATCAGAACTAATAAGCAGAAAAAGAGGTTGAATCTTTATGGGCACTTTATTCAGATGTTGATGATCTAGGATGATGGTGGGTTATGCACCCTAAAAGACTATCTTACATTCTAGAGCTCATCCCCTCCAGAACACTCAAAGAAGAATAACCCTGCTACCCTCTGGCAGGCTACCCCAACCCTAGGCTCCAATGGAGTTTTCTCTCCGATCCAAAATCCATCTAAAATACCATCTCTTGGAAACACAGGCAGCTGCAGGACAATCATCCAGGCAGCCTAGAGGAAGAGAACCAGAGAACCCCTCTTTCTATTTTAAATTTTCTGGTGCATAATTCCATGTGATCTAGAGGCATTCAGCTTCTCAGCCAATCCTTTCCTAGTGTTTACCATTTCATCAGGCAACTGCCTCCAGTGGCCCTGTCCTACTTCTCCCCAGTGATCTGATTAGATCTTTCTGTATCAAAATCACTGGGCAGCTGCTAGGGAGTCTCCAAATCTGCACCCGGGGCCCCTCTGCCCCCATCCAGGCAGCCAAGAGAACTCCCCACCAAACACCCAAACTTACCAGACAGACCCAAAGTCTATCCCACCAGACTCACCAAAATATGAAACTGGAAACTTTGGCATTCATGCTGCCTGTCACTACCAGAACCAATAAACAGAGACAGGGGTTGAATGTTTTTATTTCCAATTTAAAGGTAAATTTTATTTTTTATTTATTTTTTAATTTTTTAAAATTTATGTTGTTCAGTTATAGTGATCCCACCTTTTTTCTCATTGCTCTCCCCCATCACATCCCGCCTCCACTCCCACAGTCAATCCCACCCATTGTCTGTACTCATGACTCCTCTATTCATGTTCCTTTGCTTGCCCCTTTCCCTCCTGTCCCCCATTATTCCCCTCCCTGCACCACTCTCATCATCTCAGTTTGTTCTTTATTTCCAAGTTTCTGGTTCTATTTTGCTCGCTTGTTTTGTTGAGTATATTCCACTTATAGGTGAGATCATATGGTATTTGTCTTTCACCACCTGGCTTATTTCACTTAGCATAATGCTCTCCAGTTCTATCCATGCTGTTGTGAAGGTTAGGGATTCCTTCTTTCTTTCTGCTGTTTAGAATTCCATTGTGTAAATGTACCACAGTTTTTTGATCCACTCATTTACTGATGGGCACTTAGGCTGTTTACAACACTTGGCTATTGTAAATAATGCTTTATGAACATTAGGGTGCATAGGTTCTTTTGAATTGGTGACTCATGATTCTTGGGGTATAAAGCCAGCAGTGTGGTCGCAGGATCAAAAGGCAGTTCCATCTTTAGTTTTTTGAGGAAATTTCATACTGTTTTCCACAGTGGCTGCACCAGTCTGCATTCCCACCAACAATGTACTAGGGTTCCCTTTTCTCCATAACCTCTCCAAGACTTGTTGTTTGTTGATTTATTAATGATAGTCATTCTGACTGATATGAAGTGGTATCTCATTGTGGTTTTAATTTGCATCTCTCTAATGGCTAGTGATGTTGATCATTTTTTCATGCGTCTATGCACCCTCTGTATGTGCTCCTTGGAGAAGTGTCTGTTCAGGTCCTTTGCCCACTTTTTAATTGGATTTTTTGTCTTCCTGGAGTGGAGTCATGAGTTCTTTATATATTTTGGAGATTAAACCCTTGTCCAAGTCATCATTGGCAAATATGTTTTCCCATATACTTGGTTCTCTGTTTATTTTAATGCTCTTTTCTTTAGCCATGCAGAAGCTTTTTAATTTGATGATGTCCCATTTGTTCATTTTTTCCTTTATGTCCCTTGCTTTAGGGGACACATCATTGAAGATGTTGTTGCATGGAATATCTGATATTTTCTTGCCATTGTTTTCCTCTAGGACTTTTATGGTGTCGTGGCGTATATTTAAGTCTTTTATCCACCTTGAATTTATTTTTGTGTATGGTGTAAGTTGGTGATCGAGTTTCATTTTTTTGCAAGTAGCCGTCCAAATCTCCCAACACTATTTGTTGAAGAGGCTATTTTTATTCTGTATTATGCTTCTTCCCAGTTTGTCAAATATTAATTGACCATAGAGACTTGGGTTTATTTCTGGGCTCTCTGTTCTGTTCCATTGGTCTATGTGTCTGTTCTTATGCCAGTACCAGGCTGTTTTGATTACAGTGGCCTTGTAATACAGTCTGGTATCAGGTATTGTGATCCCTCCTGCTTTGTTCTTCTTTCTCAAAATTGCTGCAGCTATTTGGGGTCTTTTATGGTTCCACATAAATTCCTGAAATGTTTGTTCTATATCTGTGAAATATGTCATTGGCACTTTAATAGGGATTGCATTGAATCTATAAATCGCTTTAGGTAGTATTACCATTTTGATGATGTTAATTCTTCCTATCCATGAGCACGGTACATGCTTCCATTTGTTTGTGTCTTCCTTAATTTCTCTCTTCAGTGTTGTATAGTTTTCTGAGTACAGGTCTTTTACCTCCTTGGTTAGGTTGATTCCTAGGTACTTTATTTTTCTTGTTGCTATATCAAATGGGATTTTTTTCCTGATTTCTGCTTCTGATGTTTCATTGTTAGTATACAAAAATGCCTTTGATT